>VDFB02147081.1:0-25001 GCA_007258455.2 Sequoia sempervirens | reverse complement strand
GGAGTGCAACATGTGCTTTAACCTATTTTGCTACTTCCACTTTCATTAGATCCTCTACTTTATCATATTCAAAATAATCCTCCATTTTGGTCAACCAGTCAATCAACTCATTAAGTTTCAAACACTATATGAAATATGGTAGTTCAATATTTTTATTTTATTGATCTTCTCCTAGATCAATTTCTATATCTAAACCTTCATCTCCTTTTCTTTCTATTTCTACTCCTTCCTCTTTACTTTCACTTTTATCTCCCTTATGTATTTGACCTCTTCTCCTATTTTCTTGAACTTTTTCCACTCTAAGATGTACTCCCTTATGGATTCCAACTCTTCATTCATTCTTAATTGTACAAATTCTACTACTGCAACAATATGTACCACTCCTGTTCTTCAAGGTATCTTTCTTTCTTGACTCTTATCCCTACTAGTGCAACTTAGATGAAACATTATGTAAGGATACATATTGTTACCTAATTGGACTCCAACAAAACTTAAACTAATGATGATGCACTTCTTTCTATATTTGTAGCCTACTCTAATACCATGTTGATGGCACCACCCTATTTGAAATGCTTAGGATCTATTCCACTCCTCACACTCATAGCCCAAACAAAGTAGGATATTAACTTGACTATTGATGCAGGAGAATCTAGGATGTAAGAGCAATCTTGCATCAACCAAAAGATAGTAGTGTGTTTCTTTTTGAATAAGGGCTTAGTTGACTAGAGTTTGTTGAGTACGAGAACAAAGTTATGTCTTGAAGATGTGCAGATGTTTGGGTTTTGGGTCTCGGGATTACATCTTATCACATCCCAAAGAAGGAATGAAGAAAGAGGTTGTCATTTTCAGATCAAGTTGGTCTAGTTTCAGACTTCAGGTTGGTGGCTTATGTTGTGATGTGAATAAGTAGACAACTACATTCAGTATTGTGAAGGTCTATATGAGGCATGGTGGAACTCTAACACCCAAAAATAATAGAATTTGACAAGGATGAGTTTCGGGCTTTATAAGTCAAAGGTACAATTTATGATTTACTTAGAAAATGGTAGACAGTATGAGGGAGGATCCAACTCCAGCTCCCAATAATTTGTGTTTTGGTGAATTGGTTCATCAGCAAAATAGGAGGATTTCAAAGAGACATGGTTTCTTATCTCTCCAACATATTGATGGCAGTTGGTAGTGATAAGGACTTGATGGAGTTATATCAGTGAGAGTCTTGAATGTTGGTAGGATGACATTTGGTGTCCCCTCAATATCTTGATGAGTAGTAGACACACTGATATGAAGTATTGAGGTGACCTTCTATTATTGGAGGGGGACATTTGAGAGTCCCTTCAATGGGCCAATAGGATGCATTGAGGTGACATTGGGATTTTGTGTAGACATGATATCATGTCCATTTGATGGGCCAATGAGATGGTAACGATAATGCAACAAGGAGGTTATTGAAGAGACCTACAATTTTAGAGAGAATGTATTTGGTGTCCACTCAACAAGGTGATGGATGGGAATGAATATGACAATGAAGACATGATGTTGACCATGGTGGGACCGACATGAAGGTGACATAGATGGAATGCAATGACATAAATGGATAGTTGGAAAATGGAAATAGAATGATTGGTAATTCACATCCTTGTTGTGAATTACAAATGGTGACGAGGATAGCGATCAACAAAAGAGATTAATATCAAGGCGATAAGAGGATGACTCTGCCTAATAATGCGATAAATGATGGACAATGGTGTGTGCTAGAAGATGGATTAGACAATGAGGAAATCATTCTAGTTTGTGATTGGAGGAAATAGTAGCACTAAGATGAAGAAGTTGAAAGAATTAAATGACGATTAGATTACATGAAAACCCTAGATGGCTGATGTGAAGGAGAAAGCTTGCTGGTGATGACAAAGAAAAGATATATATAAACCCATCGTCAAGAAAAAAAGGGGGGAAAGTTGGTGAGAAGAGCGAGCCGACTAGAACAAGAGAGAAGAGCCAAAGAGCCTAGACTCATGGGAGTCAGCTATAGGAAAATCTATTCTAGGTTGGAAAATTTGCAAATGATGTAATGAGAGCCCATTCGATGGCATGTAATGTTGTAATATCATTTATGTGATAAACGAAATATTTTCTTTATTATTGCATTTTTGCATACAAACCAGTGTTGATATGTGAGAATGAGCTTGAAAGGGGAAAAGCTGAGAGTGCTCCTTCATCAATTGTATCAAAGTTGGTTGTCCTAAGTCTATAACAAAGCACTGAATGTGAGGCAGTTGTAGTAGGACCTATGAGTGTGGGTTGAAGCCAGAAGATCTTGAGAGTACAGAGTA
This sequence comes from Sequoia sempervirens, assembly GCA_007258455.2. Lineage (NCBI taxonomy): Eukaryota > Viridiplantae > Streptophyta > Pinopsida > Cupressales > Cupressaceae > Sequoia > Sequoia sempervirens. The sequence goes on along the minus strand of VDFB02147081.1, from coordinate 22,671 downwards.
TGTACTAGGACTTGTGGGTCAAGAGTGGTGAAGGGTGATTTGGTGAAGTTGCAAGAGAGAGATTTGTGGAAAGTATGTTTATTTTAGGCATGAAAGAAGGTTTGTGACTGCTATCCTCCAACAAAGATAGAGTTGGGTAGAAGGTGTAGAGTTCCTCCACTGAGAGAGAGTTGGTAGAGGATGGTTGTGTGAGTGAGATATTTCTTGCAGTTGTGAATAGATCACCGAATGTGAAGAAGTTCACATATGCAAAACCTAAGGGTTTGAAGCTTCATTAGAGCATTGAGATTGTGCGGATAACATCTGAAAGTGTTAAAGATTTGTAAACAGATTGTCGAAGTAGAGGAAATTTACATTTTTGAAACCTGAAGATCAAGGTTTTGTGTTGTTACAACCTTGAGAGGCTTTGAAATGGAAAAGAAAATTGGAAAACAAACTTTTATCATTATATAGGTTCTAAGTATTCCCCAATTCGAGGAAATCAAAAAATTGATTTTGGGAAAGAGAAATGATAGAGTTGAAGAAGCAACTAAATGAATTGGAGGACATGATAAGAGGGTGGAAAAAAAAGAAGACAAGAGCTAAAGGTAATGTTTATCCTTATAATAATGTTTTGATTGAAGAAACAAAAGAAGATGCAATAGAGTGTCATGCATTTGACACTGAGGAAGACTATGTGTATGAATAGGTTGAGGAACCAAAGTCTAAAATTGAAGGATCTCTATTGGCAGACATGAAGGATGAAGATCCAAAGGTGGTAGCAACCACATAAAAGTGGAGAGCAATGGAGAACCTTGAAGAAGAGGAAACCTAGTGGTAATAGTTGAAGGAAAGGTAAAACTTGCAACTTGTGAATTCATAGAAGATTCTAGTTTGCATGTGGATGATATGACAAGAATGGTTAAGTATGAGAAGGTTAAAAAAAATTCATATTTTGGTGAGGTTAGGATCAAATCTGATTTGTGTTGGAATGGCATGAAGAGTGTTAATGAAGGAATAATTGTAGTAGTGGAAGTTGCAATAGAAGGTGATAAGGTTCACCCAAACTTTGGTGAATGTTCCAATGAGGATTAGTAGGTAGCAGTGGGAAAGACCATTGCAACAATAGAGCAACTTGAGGGCATTACAATCAAGGAACAGGGGGTGAAGTGTGTAACCGCAATATGTCCTTCTAAGGGCATATAAATAGTGACATATCATGATGAAGACAAGGTTGAAGTTATAGTAGAGGAGAAGACTCAAGTAGATATCGATCCTGATGAATGTTACAAAGAATGTGAGAGTGATGAAGTTGCAGAAGTGTGGTCTACACCCAAGATAGGTACAGTGAAGATCTTGATGGAGAAGAAAGAGATAAAATCTGATTTTTGTAATAGTTATGATTTTTCTAAGCAAGAGAAGAATGATATAGGAGAAGATGTTACAACCTTGAGTGTCTTTATGGGTGAGGACATTACAGCTGAAAATAGGGAAGGAAATGAAGGGAAGCATGTTTATTTGTTTGGACACCTTGCCTGGACAATAGTGGATGACTTCTTATGTGATAAGGGAATTGGAGTGACTGTTAGTTTCTTGCAGGAAGAAAAGGATGAGTCATTTGATTACACAGCTAATGTTGATGTGAATGCAGATGAGGAAGTGATTGTAGCTAGCAAATGTCTTTTAGAAGGCATAAAGAAAGAGGAATAGAAATTTGTATCTAAGAGTAATGACTACCAAGTGGTTACATCAGTAACAAAGAATAAGTTAATGCATGAGTCATATTATTCTTTTGAAGAAGAAGAAATTGATGATTATGGATTTTCAAAATTTTATAATGAAGACTGGTGGGATATGAATTATGTGAAAAGATGGAGAAAGAGAGGAAGGATGAAAGATGGTAGAGACGTTAAGTTATAGGGACAAAACTTTGAGAAAGAAGGTGCAAGTGAACAAGGAGGTAAGATGGATTCTGAATGAGCATCGGATCCACAAATGTTTATGAAACATTTCTTTCCTACCCCGGGTGTGTGTGCAGGAGCATCCAAGGTGTACAAGAAATCTTGCATCAACCAAAATATAGTAATGTGTTTCTTTCTAAATAAGGGCTTAGCTAGCTAGAGTTTGCTGAGTAGGAGAAAAAAGTTATGTCTTGAAGATGTGCAAAATTTTGGGCTTCGGGTCTCGAGCTTATAGCTTATCACATCCCAAAGAAGGAATGAAGAAAGATTTAGTCATTTTTGGATCAAGTTGGTCTAGTTTTGGACTTTAGGCTAGTGGCTTACGTTGTGATGTGAATAAGCGAACAACTACATTTAGTATTGTGAAGGACTATATGAGGCATGGTGAAACTCTAACACTTGAAAATAACAGAAGTTGGAAAGGATGATTTTTGGGCTTCATAAGTTGAAGGTAAAGCTGATTCTTTACTTATAAAATGGTAGACAATATGAGGGAGGAGCCAACTCTAGCTCTTAATAATTTGTGTTTTGGCGAATTGGTTCATCGGTGGAAAAGGAGGATTTCGAAGATACATGGTTTCTTATCTCTCTGACATACCGATGGCAGGTGGTAGTGATAAGGACGTGATGGAGTTATATCGGTGAGAGTCTTGAATGTCGGTAGGATGAATTTTGGTGTCCCCTTGATATCCCGATGAGCAGTAGACACATTGATATGAAGTATTGAGGTAACCATCTATTATTGGAGGGAGATGTTTCAGAGTCCCTTCGACGGACCAATAGGATTTTTTGAGGTGACATTGAGATTTCAGGCAGACATGATATCACGTCCCTTCGATGGGCTAATGAGATGGTAACAATATTGCAATAGGGAGGTTATCAAAGAGACCTGGCAATTTCAGAGAGAAGGGATTTGGTGTCCCCTCGACAAGGCAATGGACAGGAATGAATATGACAACGAAGACATGATGTTGACCACTGTGGGACCGATAGGAGGGTGACAGAGATCGAATGAAATGACATAAATGGATAGTTGGAAAATGGTGATAGGATGATTGGTAATTCACAACCTTGTTGCAAATTACAAATGGTGACGAGGATAACGACCGACAGAATAGATTAATGTCAAGATGACAAGAGAATGACTCAACCTGATAATGTGATAAATGGTGGACAATGGTGTGTGCGAGAAGATGGATTAGAAAATGAGGAAATCATGCTAGTTGGTGATTGGAGGAAGTAGCAGTACTAAGAAGAAGCAGTTGAAAGAATTAAATGACAATCAGATTACATGAAAACCCTAGATGGCCTACATGAAGGAGAAAGCTTGCTGGTGACGATAGAGAAAATGTATATATAAAAACCCATCATGAAGACAGCAAGGGGGGCAGGTTGGTGAGAAGAGTGAGCCGACCAAAATGAGAGAAAAGAGCCAAAGAGCCTAGACTCATGAGAGTCAGCTATAGGAGAATTTTTTCTAGGTTGGAAGATTTGTAGATGATGTAATGAAAGCCCATTTGATGGCATGTAATGTTGTAATATCATTTCTATGATAAAAGAAAGCTTTGCTTTATTATTGCATTTTGCATACAAACCAGTGTTGTGTGAGAATGAACTTGAAAGGGGCAAAGTGAGTGCTCCTTCATCAACTATAGATTTTATAAGCACTCAAGATAATTTTAGGAGCCCAAACCCAACACTACATTTGTTTCATTAGGAAGATAACACACATACATACACACACATATATATGTAACAACCCAAAAAAAATAACACATACACATAATGTAATATGATAGTTGAAGTAGGACTCAAAAATAAAGGTCTTATTTATTATCATTAGCAAGAAATTATAAAATTATTTGTTGTTAGATAGATCAAGCTAAATACATGTAAGGGATTTTAACCTTCTTTATTTCCCAAGCCAATTTCTTTTCTTTTCTCCTCAATGTGGGACACTTTGTATACTTTTGATAGCCTCTCCAAATACCAAAGAACACTTCTCCTCTCATGTGAACTTTCTTCCCTTCCTCATGATCTAACATGTACTCTAAAATTTAGGGCTAGACTATTCACTTCTTCCCATGATTGTAAATAATCTTTGAAAAAATTGTGACTTTGTTGAATTCCTCCTTCTTTTTTACTTCTTTTTTCTTTCTACTATCCTCCTATTTCCACATGGTCTACTTGTATCAATTCCTTTCTCACACACCTCTTGTTTCTTGTCCTATGTAACTCATTTTCCCTCTCAGTCTCATCTAAAATTTCTACTTAAATCTTTATTTGAATGTCAAAATGGATGCATTAAATGGTGGGAACTAACTGGGAAGGTTTAAAATCGCCATAGTCTTGTGCTTTCCCTAATTAGGGACTAATACATTTAAGATATTGGTTATATGGTCCCAAAACAAAACAAACACCGAAAATCAAATTTTAGAATTATAAACTTGAAAAGAAATATTAGTAATAAGTTTAAGCTTAATACTCCTGAATCATTATTGAATTCAAGATTATAAATTATATAATCATTTAATTTAGTCTTCCCTCTTATTTAATAATGTTTAATTATATATAATTTAATGAAGATAAAACCACTACAAATACGCCATTAGGTTGCAAGGGTTGAAATGCGAGAACACCCTGAATTACCAAAAAAACAAACCAAACCACTATTAGCAACTCATTGCATAGAACCTTTGCAATGATAATTGATAAATCCATTCAAGTTGAAAATTCCCCACCCATATAATACTCTAGCATTTGTTTAGGAATAATTTGGAGAAAAGCTCACTTCTACAACTAATATATGGTTTATTTTCTCGGTTTCTGTCACCGCCAACTTAACTAACTGCGATCTAGAATGGTGCTTTCTAAATTAGTAATATACTTATTTTTTTATCGAAAGAAGCATCTTTGTCAAGTTCTTCTGATGAAATATGGAAGATTCCTTATTACTAAAGTTAAGAAGAATAAATCATCCTCGAACACCACCAAGCTTACAGATTGTTTACGCATTTCTAAAACCTCTCCCTTCTTATTTTATACAGTCGATGTCCACAGTAGCCGAACAAATAGATCGTACAATAAAAAAATCTGAAAGGATATTGTCGTATTTATTTAATTTATTAAAAGTGACAGCTGCCTGGCTATTCCTTCCAACGAGAAGACTCAACAAATCATCGCAAAACTATGTTGAATGACATCAATTATGTTTTAACAACATTGTTTTATCAGAATTGCGAGATTGCCCATGCAATTTCCTGTACTATTCTGTCCCTACTCACCATAAAAATCCTCTATTTAAGATGGTGAACTTCTCATAAACATTCACACCAAGAGAATGGAGTCTGCAATGGAGACTGTCCCATGGCCTCTCATTCTATGTTCTACTTTTCTTGTTGCTATGCTATTTGTGCTCCTAGCCAAGTCTATGAACATTAGGAAAAGAAAAAACCTTCCTCCTGGGAATCTAGGGCTGCCTCTGATAGGCCAAACCTTTGAATTCCTCAGTGCCTGCAGAGCTAACACGGCCCAGGATTGGATGGAACAAAAGGTTGCAAAATATGGGCCTGTGTTCAAAACATCCTTAATGGGTTGTCCCACGGTAGTCCTCAATGGCCAAGTAGGTAACCGCTTTCTGTTGCAGAATGACTTCAACATCATAGCTAACAAGCAGCCCATGTCTGTCAGTAGAATTGTTGGGAAGAATAGCATTACGGAACTCACTGGAGAAGATCACAAGCGCATGAGAGCTGCAATGATGCACTTCCTCAAGCCTGATGCCTTGCAGAAATTTGTGGGTAGAATGAACTCTATTATCCAAAAACATTTTGTTGACTGTTGGGAAGGAAAGGACTGTGTTACTGTGTTGCCACTGCTGAAAACAGTTACTTTCCAATTGGCCTGTGATTTGCTCGTCGGTTTGGTCGACAGTAAGGAGATTGAAATACTGAGCCAGGACTTTACTGAGGCTTTTAAGGGCCTTTGGTCTCTGCCCTTGGATTTACCTGGAACAGCCTTTCGATCTGGATTGAAGGCTCGTTCGAGGATATGTAAACGTTTGTCATCCTTGTTACAAGTGAGGAGGAGGGAACTTAAAGAAGGAAAGTCTTCTCCTGGTAAGGATTTCATGTCCAGCATGCTTAGTCTAAGGGATGAAAATGGAAAGGTATTGACAGAGGAAGAGATCATCGATAACATGATAGCTCTCATGGCAGCTGGCCATGAAACAACCTGTAACCTCTTAATAAATGTTTTGAGACTCTTGGCACTCAATCCACATATATACCAAAAGGTTTTGGAAGGTATGCATCTTTTCATTTCATTGTTTATACTCTCAAGATTTTCTGTTAGTTCTATGATGCCCAACAAGAGATGTACTAAAGTGGCTCAAATAAATTGCGTATGGGATTGCTTGGATACATTACAAGCTGATTGCAGTGAATCTAGCCCATCCCCTACACCAGTTGTTTGAGCCACTTTAGCCAATGTTAATTTTCAGGTTATCATAGAAATTATCAAACTATTTTTGAGTTATTTTATATTGAGTTAGTAATTACTTTGTATGTCTCTTTATTGTGTCAAAAAGAAAGGATTTTTAATATTGTTTACTATTTTAAGATTTATTATTAATATTGTTTTTTGAATTTTAATTTTTGTTTTTATTATTATATCAATGTAAAAATGTAAATAAAATAAGTATTATTTTGTCAAAGTGATATTTATGATTTATGTAATAAGCATATATTATATCTTTATTTTTTAATTAGATTCTTTTATTAGTCATTTTTCATCAATTAAATATTCTACATAATTATTAGTAAGAGATAAAATGAGAAGATTTTGGCATGTTATTGATCAAGAGATTTGAACATGATATTATTGGACCATAGCCTTTATAAGATATGAGATGAGAATGCCCTTCAACATTTAATTGAGTTATAGGAATATGCCATAAGGTAAATATTGAGGGACATCCTCATCTTATAGTTGACCACACAAACTAGAGAACAATTAATTTCCTCTTTCTAATTCATTAGGTTAGTATCATATCCTACTAAGGCATTTCTCCAAAAAAATTGTCATAGGATCTTTCAATTATTGATATCTCCACATGTACATACAATTCCACTAGAATACTTGTTATTTGAATCATAAAAGATTTAAACTTAAATCTAAAATCAACTAGCATAATTTGCATTACTTCAACAGACTTTATTTATTTTTTATTTTTCATATAATTTTAAATTACATCTTCAAAAGAGAAAATATAGTAAATATTTGGTTTTTATATTTAATATTTCATTTGAACTCTATTTGTCTCATATTTTATTTTAAAGTGTCAATTAATTCTACTTTTATAGTTTTAATTTTGTAAAGTTTGACATTTAATTAAAACAAGGAAGGTTAGTGTTTTTTAATATAAGAATGTGATATATATATATATATATATATAGATCAGGTGATATTATATATTACTAAACACTTGTTGATTTTTAAATATTTTTACTATTGTTATTATAAAAAAAATCTTAATATTATTATGGCACAGAGCATATGGAGATTTTAACAAAGAAAGAGATTGACGAACCACTTACATGGGATGACATTCAAAAGATGAAATATACATGGAAAGTAGGCCAAGAGACAATGCGCATAATCTCCCCTGTCTTTGGTGGATTTAGAAAAGCCATGAAGGATGTTGAATTTGCAGGGTTTGTGATTCCAAAAGGTTGGCAGGTACATAATTTTCTTTCTTTATCTAAAATTAAACAAAATTATTTATTGAATTTGTGTGGTCATTATATATTTAAATTCTCCTTATAAATTTAAATTCTTCCATGTGTAGTTATTTTGGGTGGCAACTAGTACACACATGAATGAAGAGATATTTGAGGAGCCAAATACATTTGATCCATCTCATTTTGATAGATCTATTCCACCTTATAACTTTGTAGCATTTGGAGGGGGGCCTCGCATTTGCCCCAGATCTGATTTTGCAAAGATGGAGACACTAATATATTTACATCATTTAGTATGTAAATATAAGTGGTCTTTAATAGATCGAGATGAGAAGATAACCCGTGACCCTATGCCTTTTCCCATAAATGGATTGTTGATCAAGCTCCAAGCAAAGGGCAAGTAAAATAATTTATATTCCTATAAATAATTTTTTAATATCTATACTCTATTAGTGATCCATTATTTTCATTAATGTAATAACTAAATTTCAATAAGAACTTGTCATTTTCTCACAAAGTAGGGTCAAATTTCTTTTAATAAGTATTAAATTATACATTGAACAAATGGAGTACCTCTCTTTAAAGTAAAGATATTTTTCTGTTACCCATATAACTAATGTGTTACCCTAATATAATCCAATTGTTCATCTTGTATACATAAGTCCTAGATAACATTTGTAAATATTTTTTTAACATTTATCATGTATTAGATTTATAGAATCTTTAGGTAGAAGATGAATAAAGAATCCTTGATTTGGTCTATTAGGGACTACAATAGTGATAATTTGCATAATTGAAATATGCAATAAGTATTCTTTTCATGTGACTTAATGATTCTATGTAGTTCCACTAGGGAGGACTTCACACTTATAAAAAAATTCTTCATTTGCTTAGCAACTAATTCTTTCATACATTCAAATCTATAAATCTTATTTAGTAATAATTTTATTACTTGGTACCAAGGATGGTAATATTTTAATGAGGGGTATAGTGTCATAGGCCTCCTCAAAAAAATTCTTGGACTAATTAAACTACCATGATGAAATTTTGATTAGGGATCATGTGTTCTAAAGGAGTATTTTATTATGCTCATTGTATGTAGGGAAGCTATTCTTGGTAACTTGATAGTTTTGATTAAACAATTCTATATTATTACTTTTATTTTGATTAATTCATTATATTATTTATTAAATATTCTAATGTTAAATTAGTTTCTTATTCATGAGAAAATAATAATCTCCTATACATTAAACATCATCCATAATTTGATGGAACACAATAATGGTTATCAACCTACTACATACTACTGGACATTACCACCTCCCTAAAACTAAAACTAAGTTTTTATGCATTCTCCAATCATTGATCACTTAATTATATGAATGCCATTGACATATGTAATATCAAGATGCTTTATTATGTTAACCATAAATTCCTTAGTGTGAATTAATATTTTCATTGCTAAAAATGTATATCAAACTTTAATGACTTATTTTGAACTCAACCATTTTTCTAGAAGATAATACTACCACAAATTTATATATAGAATGATGAAAACCAACTCTAAGATATGGGTAGCATATTTTTCCTGTGGTATTTCATTTTTGTGATTCATACACAATAGCTTGACCATATTGTACCTTTATATTCCTTCCAATCCATACAAGTAGGAATCAATCTAAATAGTTAACTACCTATTTGAATTAAGGATTAGGGGGATAATGTTTTTAAGTAGTTCTTTCAATTTATAGAAAGCTACATAAAATTAACTAATTGAAACAAACTATATCCTTTCCTTTGTAAGTAACTTATCCAATGGTAATATTTTCAAAGTTATACACAACCCTATAAAAATAACCCAACAAAACCTATGAATCTTATCACTTCAAATAAATTATAAGGTGTAGGACAATCTATGATTTCTTTGGTATTTCCCAAGTCTAATATGATTTCTTTCTAGTATATATAACATCTCCTAAGTTATTCACATATATCTCTAAAAATAATTTTTTTGACAATTTTCCAAATTGTTTATGGTTCCTTAATCTTTGCAACACCAATTTGAGGTGATACTCATGATTTACCATATTATTATAGTAAATTATAATATCATCAAGAAAAACTAAAACAATGATTATGAAAATTTTTAAGTATATTATACATGATATTCACAAAGGGAGGAACATTCATTAGCCTAAAAGGAGTATTTTGTACTCAAAGTGACCATAATGGGTCATTGATGTTGTCTTGTAAATATCTTCCTTAATTCTTAATTAATCATATCTAAACAGTAAATTTATTTTAAATAATATAGTTTCTCATCTAATTTTATTGAATAAAGAATCTATTTGAGGAAATGGATATTTATTCATTATTGTATAGTCTTATTCAAAACATGGTAGTAAATGTATAACCTAATGATTTTATCCTTATTCATGGAGAGGACTAGCACACCCCAAGGTAAAGTATAAGGATTTATCAAATATTTATCAAGAAATTTATTTATTTATACCCTTAATTCATATATATTAGATGTATTTATTTAAGAATGTGCATGAGATATAGGCACCAATCCTAGCATAATTTAATCAAAAGACAAACAACACTTTTGGGGGTAACCTAGGGAATTATTTAAGTAATACCTATAAAATCCTTGTAATAAGAAATTGTTTGAGTTCATTGATTTCTCATTTTAATTTTCTACATAAAAATTAATATCAAGTACCACACATTCCTTCTGAGAAACCTAGTTTAATTGTAAGGTATAAAAAGTTTGTAATTCTCTAGTCATGTGTAATCCATGCAAGAGTACGTGATTGCTAGATTCATCCATGAAATTCACCTATATTTCTTATAAATTGATTTTGGTTGCACATCTTAGAAACTACTCCATGCATAGGATCAAATCAAATAATCTGAAAGGAAAGATAAAAAAAATCATGGTGGTTTTAACTACCAAAATCTTAGATTCTATCTTGGGTATAACTTCCCTAATATTTTTTCTTCCTATGTCAAGTTTGATACCACACCCTTTAGTAGGGTTCCAATTTTAAAGTTCACTATTTTATGAGAGATGAAATAATCACTACCTACTAAATCTATTATAATTAAAATTAGGATTTCATTTAGATTTTATTTCATAATTTGATCAGTGGCATGCGCATACCTTTAGGAGGGTTGTTAACTACTACTAGATCTTGTTGCTAAGGCCTTGATTTCTCTTGGATTCTTCATAATCTCTAGAGAAATATTTTTTCACCATAGTTATATTAAATATAATTCTATTTCTCAAGATAAATAAGAATGGTGTTATCTCTTTTGGTAGATTCTTTGTAGGAATTTGATAGGTTGTACTTATATTCTCACTTGTGTTCCCTTTAATTTATTTAACATTATTATTTATATAATTCATAGGTGACTTTATACCAAAATTAGTATTGTTTTGATAATTGATATTATTATATCATGTTTGACCCTTAGTTTGGAATTATTCAACTCAATCAGATAATCCAATTACCTCAACTTAGGTAGCATGATAAAGTGATATGTACAACATGCATCATTATTTCTAGTTAAAAATAGGACATGATATACATCTAGTAATTGAGCCAACAATCCTAAACTTTAAATACAAATGAAATAATTTGTAAACTTTGATGAGAAATGTACTTTAATTATATCTTATATTTCATGATCTTAGGCTCTTCATCTTCCATATAATAAAAAGTCATAATAATTTTATAAATTTGGATTCATTCATAGCCATCATGAATTTTTCTTTTGTCAAATTATATTTTGACTCTTTTCCTTTCCCTATACAAATAGAAATATAATTTTCTTTGAATTATTATTTTAACACTCACTATATCCAAATTCTTAATATCACTATGATTCTCCTACCATTCAAGATAGAATTTAATAATCAATCTTAAGCTAAATATTTTGGTTCTTAATCATTAAATTTATTTTGGGGTTTATTTGTTCAAGTCCTTAAAGAGAAGGATTTCTACATTCTTATTTCCTCATTAATTATTCTCATAACTCACTTATTTTAGGTTTTTCTAGAGGGTTTGTATTATTAAATTTTATTTTTGTTCAATAAAAAGTGTTTGTCTCATGGGTATCATGTTAGAGTTGGCTATGGAGATACCCAAGATCTAGAGGAAAAATGGAAAGCACAAAGAGATCAATATGTAATGCTCAATATTGCAATGGAATTGATTATCCAAAAGAAAATTGATTTACAAATGAGAACCCCTTGGTTATATAGCCAAGGTGAGACATAGGATTAGACAAGATCATCACAATTGTCTTAATCCTATGACATGAGACAACTAACTTGACATAAAAGTCAAAAAGATAAGATATAGACATGACAACTAAGTCTTGTAGAAAGAATCTTAAGACCTAAGTAAACTTAACATGTGAATAAGTCCCCTAGTAGGAATTAACTAGGTAGAGGACTTTTATTCACACCAACACCCCAATTAAGTGTAACTTAGGGAGTAGATTATTATGAAAATGATGCAAAGATGCAAGGATGGGTCTAGGCTACAAGGCCATGTTAGGTACCCATGTACAAATACAATGCAATCTCTCATAAATCGAGAAAGGAGAAAACCCAATAAAAAAAATTGCTCCCCAAAAGAGAGATGAAATACAAAAGAAAGCTCTCAATGATGCATGAGAAGGCCAAAACCTCATGTGACCCCCCCTCCCATAAGATAGAAGAAGAAGAGATACGAAGTAGTTCACCCCTAAATTCTAAGTCTCATGCAGTGGTAGAAGCTCAACATTGAATGTTGAAGATGATCCAATCTTGTTGAACAATGTTCCTCCCATTAGGAAGAAACAAAGCCAAGATGATATGTAGGATGTCTTCCCATTCTTGAAAGTAAGATGTGTGAAGAAGAATGATATTTGATGTCTTTGAACTACACTCAAGTGTCTCCATGTTGATACCAAAAGCTAACATACTCCAAATAGGCATTCTATGCCACACAAATGAAGATTTCAATCCATAATATCTTAGAAACGATTATAGAACATAATCAAAAGAAAAAGATGCCTCCTCTAAATGTTGTCCAAAATTATCTATACTCACGTCAAAAAATGAAGAATGATCATGTAGAGAATGAATAAGAGGGTTAGAGTGTTCCCTCACAACAACTGAAGAATGATCATCTCCATCAAGGACAAGATGTATGCAATCAATGGTGTCTCCCAAATCTGAAATGTGAGACTCAACAAATGACCCACCTATGTCTATAAAGTATGCATTTGAAGTAGATGTAGTTGGAAGATGATGAAATTCCTACTGCACTAAATCATAAGAATCCATATTTATAGCAACACAAGTATCATCAAATGTAATAGTAGATGGAGAAGATGAAATACAAGGCTCAAGAATGGTATCCAATGTGAGAACTCCCAAATTCAAGTAGCCAAAAGTCTCCTCTAAAACATATTTCACACTAGAAGTGTGATCAACAGTTGAAGGAACAATGTCATCATCAGAAGAAAAAATTTGTAAAGGTGTACAATCAAGATGAATTATCAACCATCCTAGTAGCAAGAATCTCTCTACTCTCCAAGTCCCTAATGGTAATTGAATAAGGAGTGAACTCCACAGTCCTCCCATATCCACCATGTGTAATTCGATAGATGGAAATAAGATTGTTTGAAAATTAGGTACACATAAAACATTATTGAAAGTTCCCTCCCCAATATCAATAGATCCCTTCTGAATAACACTCATGCATGTATTTTTTCCCATAAAAATGGGAGACATAGTTCAAGGCTCAAAAAAAGAGAATACAGATTGTGAAGATTTCATATGATGAGATGCTCTTGAATATAGAATTCATCTCCTTGATCCAAGACTTGTAGTAGCACAAAGATATTTACCTTTATTTCTTGATGTAGAAGCCAAACCAACATGACCTTTGTCCTTGTTAGAATTTTTTGAAGAAGAAGAAGGTGACTAAGAAATTCTCGAAGGAAAATTAATTTGATTATTTTTTAGAAGATATTTCAACTCATTAATATCCTTCTTATAACAATAATGTTCATCATGGCCAAGCTTCTTCCAATATGAACAAGTAGACTTCTCCTTCTTCTAGATGAATTCTCTGTGGAAGAGGATTATTCATTTCTTGATCTAAATGTGGATTATTATTTTTTTTCTTCTAAATTTCTTATTGATATATTCTAATTCTTTCACCTAACTATCGAAAAATGTCTAAGATTTAGATGACTTGATGAGACCCATTGATATACACATTTTTTGCTCATGTATCAAAATCTCATAAAATAATGCAAATGAAGGTGTAGTATAGGTAGACCCCATAGTCAAGCTATGAGTATGAAAGCTAGAAACAAAAGAAGCATAATCAAGACCAAGTTTGTTCAATGCATTGTAGACCAATTAAACATCCTTCTTATTAATTCCACATGCTTTGTATTGCTCTCTTAGATCATTAACCTTGGTGATATAGTCTTGGATGTTATCAAATTTCTTAGGATCAAGGCTCATTAGTTTATTATCAATTGATAGAATCTCACTTCATTTAGTACCATACAAAGTTCTCAATTTGTTCCATGCTTCATGAGAATTATTACATGATTCAATTTGAAACAACAAATCTTGAGAAACTAGTTTATGAAGACATCCAAGAGCTTTGGTATGTTCAATTATCAATTTTATCTTTTTATCTACATTTGTACCTATTCAGGTACCTTATTTTTAATATATAAAGAGTGAACTTGAGTTATTATAATACTCCATGCATTTTGATGCCATGTTGAATAGTTGTATTATGTTAGCAAAGGAACCTTAGAATGAACCATTGAAAAGAAGAGAACAAGAAAATAAATCAAAATAATGTGCCAAGAGACCTCCCCTAATCACTCAATCAAGAATCCCCCAACAATAAATGATTTGGAACTTTATATTTAGTGCATTTATAGATGCCACTTGCAAAAAACAACAAAGTGCACTTGATCTTAGTGCTTATACATGGAAAAAATGGACATAATCTCAAAGTGAAAATTTTACATAAATTGAGATCAATATGTTCATATGACTATGAAGTATAAAAAGAATATGCACTTTCAAAAAAAAATCACCCAAAAATGTTACCATAGGAGCAAGAACGGAGCTCTAGAAGTTCCCAAAATGAGAATGACTCAGAAACACCTGTGAGAATCTCTGATTTCTAGAAAATTCATGCACCAAAATAAAAAACCAACTCCACCACTATGAAGAGCACAAAATTCTACCCCAAATTAAAAAAAATCTCATAAAGAGGAGATCAAACGATTGAGTTACGAGGCTTCAAATTTGGACTAAAAAATCAAAAGTTGTGAGGTCATGATGGGGAAAAAACTTCTTTAAAACTGTTGATGTCATGCTAACATCAAAATTTTAATAGGTTAAATTTGACAGAATCATGAACGTCACGTGGAATATTCCTCCTTTCTTGTTGATGTATTTTGTTGACCGAAATATTCTTTGAATGTTGGAATATTCTCTTAGATTTAAAAAGGTTGATGGAATATTCTCAAGTAACAGAATATTCCTTATTTTTAATATGTCACTAGTGGTGGGGGATATAGTGGGCCAATGGCCTCCTACAATGTCATATCAACTGGGCTCCACTGTACTATGGACAGTATTACAAAGTACTCTACGAGTACTCTACAGAAAATAAACCCTTTCTTTTAAAAAATTAAAATAAAAAATTCAAAACTTTTAAAAGCAATACAATATATATATATATAAACTTTTACAAATCTGATTAAAAAAATCAACCATACCTAGCATTAATTGCAATGAGACCGTATGACCAAGGAGGAGAATTTTTTTCCTCATCTCTGGGTGAAGTGCTTGGATTTTGATGATTTGAAAATCAATCTTGGGGTTTTTGGCCCTTTTGGATGCAATGACTATGTCAAATCTGACCCAAAATGTTCCAAAATTGTAGCTACCTCCTAGATCTGACAACTACTCTTTGACTTCAAACCCTCATAAATATGGCCTCATATGTCTAATTTGGATGAAAAAAACTTGGTAGATTTGACTTTCTCAGGCACTCTAGATGTAATAGTGAGCTCAAGTCTAATGCAACAAGCTCCCAAAATGTATGTGCAATACAAATTAAAAAAAATGGAACCCCCCAAAAAATTGGTATTTCTATCAAGTTCTTTTATTCTCTAAATTATCATATGATGCAAGAGAAGAGCATACTCAACATTTTAAAATCTACCAAGATCTCTCTAAAATTACTATCCAGTGGCACCCAAACCACTCTAATACCATGTTAATATTGGCTATGGAGATACCAAAAGCAAAAGGAGATAAATATGCAATGCTCAAGATTGTAATGGAATTGATTATTCAAAAGAAAATTGATTTAAAAATGAGAACCCCTTGGTTATATAGCTAAGGTGAGACATAGGATTAGACAAGATCATGACATGTGTCTTAATCCCATGACATGAGACAACTAACTTGACATAAAATTCAAAAAAATAAGATCTAGACATGACAACTAGAAGTCTTGTAGAGAGAATCTTAGGACCTAAGTAAACTTAACGTGTGAATAATTCCCCTAGTAGGAATTAAATAGGTACAATATTTGTATTCACACCAACACATCCATTATATCTTTAATGGAATTTAACATATTCACCAACCATCAAATCAAATTTTCTTGAAAATGTGATGATGGTAGTAGAGTAGGTATAGAAGGAAGTAATGAAATATTTGTATAGCTCACGTAGTGTCGTAAATTGTCACCTTTGACAATTTCACACTATATTGACACCCTATTTCACATATATAATTAATTATATTAATAAATTATTCATTTTAGTGCTATATTGGGAAGATATATTAGGTTCCATGACATCCCTAAACTTTTGGGCCAAAAACAACTAGACTAGGGTAAAGACACTCTAGTCTGAAAATGTGATTTTGAATTATTATCAACTTTGGTGTCTTCCTTTGGTGATTTAAAAATAATCCTAGATTAGCTTATATATATTAAAATATCAATTGGGATGAATATAAAAATAAGATTTCATCTTATTTGAACATTTGCACTCTATCATGAACTATGAGCAATTATTATGTACAAATTTTGAAGATACATGTGACATATTCTATACATATTTGTTACAACAATTTATTGAGTTATGTCACTAACCTCTTGCAAGTCTTCAAGGTAATTAATTTATTATTCATCAACTATTTGTGGTAACTTATGGTGTGACATCACTTGATTTAGGTTTTTAGGCCCAAGGTAATGTTATCAAATTTTATTCATTTATTATAGTTAGTTATTGTTTACTTTTCCTCTACCCAATAAATGGAACATGATTTGTACCATCATCATTTATTTTTATGGAGGGGTATGTGCAGGATTATGATGGACCAAAAAGTGGTGATATGATAGTTATTTGTAGTGTATGTGGCTGACAAATTTTTTTTACCCAAAATTGATGAGACGAAAAGGATTTTTAAAGGAGATT
Source organism: Sequoia sempervirens (assembly GCA_007258455.2). Lineage (NCBI taxonomy): Eukaryota > Viridiplantae > Streptophyta > Pinopsida > Cupressales > Cupressaceae > Sequoia > Sequoia sempervirens. The sequence continues at coordinate 5,456 of VDFB02147081.1, read as the reverse complement.
CTCAACTTTCCACCAATATAAATTATGCTTTACTTTGAATTTAATAAATTATTATTATTTATTTTCTATTTTAATTACAACTAAAGTCTTGATTGATAGGTTGATTGAAAAACATCTATAGCTTTCAAATGGTATCACATATTGTGAATCTAAAACATGTGTCACATTCTATGCTTCGTGATACTATAGATTAAAAAAAAATTGAATTTCATGAAGTTTTGACCAAGTTAAGGTGGTTAGACATACAAGTTTTTATATTTTTTAAAAGTTGTAATAAAAAATTCATAATTAATTATTTACTTGGAAAAAAATTACAAAAAATATGCATCACATTGGGACATTAGTCCTTTACTTATATCTAGAATCTTATAAAAAAAATAATATTGTTTTATTGTCATTAGGGTGGTCAGACAGACACCTACTTCTTATTTTTTCCTTGAAATTTAAGTACTACTACATAGAAATTTCAAATTTTCACCAAATAGCTTTTGTTTTTAAATAAACCTAGTAGTTTAGAAACTACATTCAATTTTCTATAGATTATGTTCTTACATATTTTTGAAATAATATAGATAACTTATTCAAATTTTTGCGTCAAGATGCCTAACTTTGATTTTTCTAAATTTTTTGCCACTTAAGGGCCTATTTTTTCCATGATGATCCTGCACATACCCAGAGGTGGTAACACCAAAACTAGGGTTTCACTAAGGTAAACTCGTATATAACACAACCTTTCCCCTCTTTTCATGTCCGGGGTCAAATCTAGAACCTCCATCAAGAATAACTTATAAAAAAACATAAATCAAACTATGAAAAAATTTCTGGACTTTTGATTACCCAAAAACACCCATGCTATTTAGGCTCAAATTTCATACATAGGTGCCCCTTTATCTACCACTTCTATATTTTTTTTGTTTCTATAATTTTTCATTTTCTTTTCTTTGATCATTTGTATTTTAAAATATAGGGTCTATGTCAAATAGGTTAATTAAATTACACATCAAAACTACCTTATTAGAAAAAAAAAAAAACAAACCCTAGAAGGATGGCTCTCCTTTGAGTTTGTTAGCCAATCATAAAAACCCTAGTTGGTTTTTCTTCCAAAATTATGTCCAAAATGAATGGGTAGATCTAAGCTAATTCACTTGCTAGATCTAGATCAACATTCCCACTTAACATATTGGTGAACTGGACACTTATTACACTTGCAATTTCTTTGATTTTGTAGTAACAAAAAAAGTATCCCTTTTTCCTTAGTTTGGGAATAATTAAAATGAACCTAATGGTGCCTTGATTTAGTGAACATGTAATGTGTTTTAAATACACATTCACATTATGTTTAGGGCCTTTCTAACTAAATGGACTTATTTGTGCCCTATTTAGGGTGTTGTAAAGTGTATCTTTACACTTTCACACTAATCTAGGGATTTATTAATTAATTGAGCTTAATTGGCCCATTTAATTCAAATCCAAGCCTAATTAATTTTAGATTTCTTAAATTTTATTACACAACACTTAATTTTACAAGGTGTGTATCCGAGGATAGTGACCTAGGACCCTTTCATCACTTGGTGAATGGGTCCTCATTAGGTCCTAAGACCCTAATTCTACATAACATTTAACATCCCCTAAAGTGTTTCCTAGTTAAGTGTGCTAGAACCCATTCACCACATGGTAAATGGGTCCTCATTTAACCCTAGGACACCTCCTTGGAATATTTTTTTGGTGGTATTTTAATTATTTGAAATTATAGATCTATTGTCAGCTCTTGTTATTTGAATTTCAGGAATTAATCTTAAGTTATGTATAAATACAAGGCTATTTCACTTAGTTTCACCTAGAAACTTTATGAGCAAGTCCTAATAGTAATTTTATGAGATGAAGAGTTCACAAGAGCATTCCTAAGGCATTCAAAGGTATATTTGAAGAAGTTTATTATAGAAATCAAGATATCAATCACCATGTTGAATTCATGCATATTGTTGAGCTGATGTGATGATGTAGCATTGAAGATCCAATTCAAGCATTGTTCCATATCAAAATTCATGATCAAGATCTACACTCATTGAAGGCCATTTCATCCTAATTTTTATATTTATCCAAGGTTCAATTGAGTATTGGTGAGTAGTGGAATTGCTTTGTTCATTCATCTCTCCTTTTATGCATTGTTTCATTCCAAGGTTTAATTACCAAAACAGGGTTTGACCAAGTAAAAACCCTATTCTCTAACAAAACTGTTAGGGTTAGAGATGGCAGATATCTAACAATTAAATGCAAATTTAATTAATAAATAGAGAAACTAAAACACACACAGAATAAATCATAACACATAGAATTTAACGTGGTTCACCCAATCCGGGCTACATCCACCAAACCGCAGCCATCCAATACTTTTATTATCCAGTGTAAAACCTATTACAATCTTGCGAATAATTGTGTTTTTCATCATACTGAAATACCCATCCGAACCCCTTTTTAACAAGCTTAGAAGCTTCCAAATTTTAGGGTTCTACAAAATCAGATTTTTCTTTTTTCATTGATTTTTCCCTTTTTCGGTGATCACACGAAAAAGTAGGAAGAAAAATTTTCTCGGGGGCTGCCGCCCCTGAACCCCCGCTTAGGGCCCGGCCAGGCCCTAGACCCTAGCAAGGATAGGGGCAAGGGTGTACAGTATACCATGGGATATACAGTATAGCATGATCAGTCACCACATACCAACAATATCCCACTTGGAGACTGATCAGGCTCCACACCAATACAATCTCCCACTTGGAGACTAATTCTAGACAACATTGCTGCAATTACAGCTCCCACTGGAAATAAGGACCTTGGACCCTGCTGCTCTGTTATACTTGAATTCAACCTGGAAGACCAACCAAAGCTGAAGAGGAGCTCAGCTTCTCCCTTGTCACCGCCTTCGTAAACATATCCGCTGGATTGACATCTATTTGTATCTTGTCTAGCTTAACCTGTCCATCCTCCAACACTGACCGAATGAAATGATATCGCAACTGGATGTGTTTTTCTTTAGAATGCAGAGCATAATTCTTTGCAAGATGTATAGCACTCTCGCTATTTGTAAACAAGTAATTTCCAACCTGTTGTTTGCCCAACTCATCCATGAAAAGTTGCAGCCATATCATCTCCTTTTCTGCCTCTGTTGTAGCAACATACTCTGCCTCTGTGGTGGATAAAGCAACCACCTTCTACAATTGAGAAATCCAACTCACTGTTGTCCCACCAACTATAAAAACATAACCTGTGATACTCCGCTTGGTATCTATATCCCCTGCCAAATCTGAATCAACATAGCCTTTTAAATCAGTATTAGAGCCCCCAAAACATAGACAATTATTGGATGTACCTCTCAAGTACCTAAGAATCCATTTTACTGCATTTCAATGCTCAACTCTGGGATGACTCAAATACCTGCTAACAACTCCTACAGCATGTGCAATAACTAGTCTTGTGCATACCATGGCATACATCAAACTGCCTACAGCTGAAGCATATGGTACCTTGGACATTTTTTCTTCCTCTTGTGTCTTTGGACACATATCTTTAGTCAATTTAACATGACTAGGAAAAGGTGTGCTGACAACTTTTGCATTCTCCATATGAAATCTTTGCAACACCTTTTCAACATAATTAGCCTGAGATAAAAACATTTTTCTATTTTTCCTATCTCTACAAATTTTCATACCAAGGATTTGTTTTGCCGCCCCCAAATCCTTCATAGCAAAAGAATTTGCTAACTGTTGTTTTAACTCACTTATGTGATCCATGTTAGACCCAACTACAAGCATGTCATCAAAATATAAACATAAAATAATGTAGCTGTCATTATCCAACCTCTTAAAATAAACACAATGGTCAGAATTACACCGACTATAGCCTTGCTCAGCCATAAAACTATCAAATTTTAAGTACCATTACCGAGGTGCTTGCTTCAAGCAATATAAACTTTTCTTCAATCTGCACACTAGTTTCTCCTTACCTTTGACCTCAAATCCTTGTGGCTGGTCCATATATATTTCCTCTTCCAAATCACCATGGAGAAAGGTTGTTTTAACATCAAGCTATTCTAAATGCAAATCTTCAGCAGTCACAATAGTTTAAAACAATATGAATAGAAGTCATTTTAACAATGAGGAAAAAAAATCTCATCAAATCAATAATTCTTTTCCCTCGCAACCTTTACAATCCATTACATGACTTTAAATCTCTTCTTACTTCCATCCTCCTTCAGCCTATAAACCATTTGTTTGTAAAGCCTTTTTACCTACAGGCAACTTGCATAATTCCCAGGTCTGGTTTTTCAGCAAAGAGTCCATTTCTTCTTCCATTCCATGCTCCCATTGAACCTTGGTATCCACCTACATAGCTTCATCATAATATTATGGTTCACCAAAGATCAGCTAACAAAATATATACAAAGAGGGAGAGAGAATCTTTTCCTGAGGTCTACTTATCCTTGAAGATAGTTCCATCAGATTTTTGTGGTATTTTGTTGTTGTTGTTGCCCAAAGATGAGGAACTTCACTCTAAACATCATTGTTTGGAATAGCATCCAACACTACATAGCGTCATCATCTCTTTCATGCCGCATGTATTCCTTTGTACAACACTTTCTCATTGAATATGACATCCTTGCTTCTCACAATTTTTTGATTTTCAAAATCTCAAAGCCTATAACCAAATTCATCAATGCCATATCCAACAAATACACATTTCTTTGATTTTGCATCAAGCTTGGTTCTATTTTCATAATCTACATGTGCAAATGTTTCACAACCGAAGGTTTTGAGAAAAGAATAACTCACCTTCTTACCTTTCCATGTTTCCTCTAGGATACCACAACCCAAAGGATTAGAGGGACCTCTATTAATTAAATAAACAGCAGTGTTTATAGTCTCTGCCCACATTTTTAAAGGCAACCCAACATGTAATCTCATAGTTCATGCATGCTCCATTATTGTTCTATTCATGCGCTCAGCCACTCCATTTTCCTGTGGAGTCCTTGGAACCATTTTCTACCTACGAATACCATTAGAGGAACAATAATGTTCAAACTCTTTGTTGTAATACTCACCACCATTATTAGATCTGAGACATTTTATCCTTTTACCCGTCTCATTCTCAACCAAGCTTCTCCATTTTTTAAAAGTTTCAAATACTTTAGATTTCTGCCTAAGGAAATAAATCCATACCTTTCTAGTTGCATCATCAATGAATGTAACATAATATAGAAAGCCACCGAGAGAAGATACCTGAGTTGGTCCCCATACATCCGTATGCACAAGCTCCAATTTCTCATCTTTCTTTTGCTTCCCATCCTTGAGAAAACTAACTCTCTTTTGTTTTCCACACACACAACTTTCATAGAAATCCATATTAACACATTTTAGACCTAGTAAAACATTATTTGAATGAAGTACTTTCATACCTTTTGCACT
>VDFB02147080.1:0-32957 GCA_007258455.2 Sequoia sempervirens | reverse complement strand
GTAACTAATAACTCCACATTGTATTTTCTAACCTACAATTATTCAGTGCATTTATTTTACCATCATATGAGAAATTGAAACACGGTTTTTAGTCTACCTAAGAATTGTGATAAATGTTGAAGGTATCTTTCATTACATTCATACTCTCTAAATAACAAAATCTTTTCATTACAATAATACTATCTATGTATAATTGTAGGTTGGAAAACATTGTGTTATAAAACCTGCAATTACCTACAAACTGTTGTAAAACCCTATACACATAACAACCCAATTGGTTAGTCACCCCCTTAGGTCAATTTGCTTAGTTTTATGTATCCCCCACCTACAACTCCTCTATGTGCTCTTCGCCCTTTAGATTTAAACATGTAGAATGAAATAACTAACAACCCACATTATGTTTTCCATTTTGCAATTATTTTGTGCATTTTTTCAATCATATGAAGAAATTGAAATCCAATTTTTACTCTAGCTATAAATTTTTAATAATTTTAAAGGTTCCTTTCATTGTATTTATATTGTGTAAATAACAGAAGGTTTTTGGTACATTAATGCTATCAATAAAATTCCAGGTTGCAAAACAGTGGGTGTTATGAAACCTGCAACCCACATACTATTTTAAAACCCTTTACAAGCAACAACCCAATCGGTTAGTCACTCCTCACCTCAATTTGATCTATTTTTTGTATCCCCCACCTACAACTCCACCTCGTACTCTCCAACTTTTAGCTTTCAACGTGCATAATGAAAAAACCCACAACACAGAGTGTTTTCCAACCTGCAATTAGTTTATGCATTATCAATTTAAACACATCTTCTCAAAAAAAAATAGTTATTACAATTTAGAACGTGGCTTACTCACGTCAACCTTCAATGCTAGTGGGTGCATGTAAACTTCAAACAAAACGATAGCTTCTCGCGGAAGCCACCATTCTGGCGAACCAAATGGGAAATCAAGTCCACAATGCTGACAACCAGTGAAAGGTGAGAAAATTTTATTGACAACACCATTATCTCCTCCTCTTCCTCATCGTAATCTAATATGTCAGTTTCATCACTTTTATCCCCTGTCTTGACAGGCCTCATATTACCCACCCCATCATGTTATTATGTCGAAGGCATTCCTTATTTGAAAGAGGCAACTTGTTTTTTCAATTCAACGGTTGAAAATGCTCTTTTAAAGATGCAAGATGGTAAAACGCATCTCGTTCATTCATATTTTCATCGATTTTCATCATTTTGCTAGTTTAATACATATTTCCTTGTCCCATGCTTCGTCACTATTGAACAATGGTCTGATAATGGATAGTTTCTAGTCCCCAATGTCTCGTCTTATTAGATAAATTTATGCATAAGCTCGGGCATACGGGTTGTACATGATGATGTGACACAGGGGTAAAAAAATTATTTAGTAATGTGTCTATGCAACCTTATCCCTTTCTGAGAATCGGTATGTGCTTTTACATTTTCCACGTACAAAATTGAGTGGGATTAATGGTAATTAATTAAGTTGATAAAGATTCTTTAAAGTGGAAAGTCGTGGGCGTTTTGCACTATAAGTAGAGTAGAGAGTTGATTGTTTCAAAACACACAAGGCGCATTAGGACAATATTTTTTGTTTTTTCCATAGTTATTATCTGTTGATAGATATTAACTAGTTTTATATACTCTTCTACAACTCGAATCTTCCATGCGGGAGATGTTAAAAGGGTGCATAACTATTATAGCATTAAGCAGAAGTGGATCGGTAAACAACTCATTTTAACATTAATTAATATGTGTGTCTTACTCTTTTCTATGAAGATAAGATTAGTCATAGTGAAGGTGTGAATATGGCTCAAGTGCATGCAACATAGATGACACAATTGTTGCTCACTCACTTTTGTGTGAAGGTAGTGATTCACTATGGAGGAGCTGGTAGTGAAAACCCAAATATCTGAGTATTAGTGGCATTGCTATTCCAAGTCAATTTTCCCACACTGGCGTTTGGTACTGGGAGGTACGTATCTACCCACATTTTTTTTCTGTTTTAAGTTTCCTCTCTTTCTTTGTCTTTTCCTTTCCATAAAAATAACTAGATTTTTTATAATCAGAAATTTGGCGGAGACGATGGCAATTACACTCGAGAGATTTTTAACCTTACATTTTCAAATTATGAAAATGTTACCAATAAACTTTAGAGAATATATTTTCATCCATGATTTGGTTGTTTTACAGAAAGTTATTTATAAAAAAAATACTCGTATATTTTTATAAATTACTTTAAATTTATATTAAAAATTTATAATTTGATCCTTTGAAGTTTTGGAGATATGTTTGATTTGATTATAATATAATATGATTAATTTATCATATTATCTTATAATTTTATCATTAATAATTATAATGTTAATAATATAATTTTATAATAAATATATTATATATATTATTAATGTAATTATAATTATATAACATAGTATTACATATATTATAGTGATATATTATTAATACTTACATTATAAATTAATATTATATATAATATACTTAATAATATATTACTAATCATATAAAAAATAGTTATTAATAGTAGCAGAGTTGGTTGGGGCTTGGGGTTTGCATTCCTCGAGGTTACAGGTTTGACTCTGCTTCATAGTGGGCAAAGGCAAGGGTCAATTATATTGTGTCAATTCCTGCTCTGCTGACCCAGGGTATAGGAATGGAATTTTCCCCTAACCTCCTTGAGGTTAAATGAATTTTGGTCTCAGGTTTGACTCTGCTCTCGGGTTTGAGAGGTGGGACTTCTTGCGAGCAGGGGATCTCACCCGTAGGGGACTAATCTTGCCCTAGCTTGCCCCAGGTACCCAAGATACGGGTTGTTGGGTCATTGGAGTAGGTCGTGGGGACAACCCTATTGTATAAAAAAAATTATATATTATAGTTATTTATTATATATGCTTATATTATATATTATCAAATAATACACTATGATATATGATGTTATATTATTTGTATATTATATATATTAATAACTCTAATATTAATAGTATATATATTATAAAATAATACATATATACTAATTATTATTATTATTATTATTTAATTATATATAATTATAATATTATATTATTATTAATAATTATAATATATATTAATTAGGGAAAATTTAGTCTATTGTTTGCATGCATTTGTGTAGTACATGAGGTCACTTGTTACATCATTTATCAAATGATGTTGTTTCATCTCTATCTCTATCTCTATCTCTATCTTCCTCTCTATTTTTCTCCCTTATATAAAGAAGGGGTAACCAAGCTAACAATAATTATTGGTCTTGCCACTTTTGCATATTTAACAACCCACAAATATGTAAAAGTAGATTTTCAAGCCAACAGAGGTTGTAAGGTAGTTTTAAATAATCAAACTTGCACTAACACATTATTAAGATACATTTAAACCATGTAATCACTTCCCCCACTATGACCTTCAATTCATGCACTTGGTGGAGAATTATTTCAAGCATGGACTTTCAAATCAAGAATGTCTTTAGTCATATATGTTGGTATGTGGCGATTGATCATGCTATCTTGTATAGCCCATGATTATCTGTACACCACCCCCCTCGGAGTCACAGTGGGCCGAGGGTTGGCTGGCCCAAAAAATTTCTTCCTGCTTTTTGTGATCACCGAAGGGAAAAATCAATGAAAAAGGAAAACGATTTTGTAGAACCTAAAATCGGGAAGCTTCTAAGCTTGGTAAAAGGGGTTGGATGGGTATTTCGGGGATGATGGAAAATGCGATTATTCACAAGATTGTAATAGGTTTTTCACTGGATAATAAAAGTATTGGATGGTTGCGGTTTGGTGGATGTAGCCCAGATTGGGTGAACCACGTTAAATTCTGTGTTATGATTTATTCGTGAATGTTTTAGTTTCTCTGTTTTGTTTATTAAATCTGCATTTAATTGTTAGATCTGCCATCTCTAACCCTAACAATATAAGGTGATGAAGTAATGGGGCACTCCTACATGTCTCTCAATTATCTAACCACCTCCTATTTTGAATCATTTAGGCATTATTCCTTGTATAATCTAATTGCCTCCTAATTTGAATTGTTTGTGCATTTTTCCTCGTATAATTAAGAGTTGTGGGCTCATTTCCTAGGTAAGACTTGGATATGTGGACATGTCCTTTTAAAAGCCTTATATGTAGACCTTTCTCATATTTTTCACTTGTAAGATCTTTGGTAACCTTAATTTATGGCTTCAAAATTCTACTTCAGCCTTTGTAGTATGCAAATGTGTAAAAGTTCAAATTAATCAAATGCAATGATCATAAATTTATCTATCCTTTCCTATTATGATTAATAAACATATTCACCTTTTACATTGTGATAATTGTGTTTATTTAGATTTATGTTGACTAATGAATGAGCTTTGCACTAAGAACCTAGAAAAATCTACTTTATTTTACATTGGTACAATTATGTTTATTTAAATCTATGTTGACTAATGAGTTTCATGCTAAGAATCCATTTGTAAGTCAATGAATAATATATTTTGGTGCATCACTCATGTTTCACTTCAGTCGTTTACTTTCAATTCTTTCTATCTCTTTTTATTCAATTAGATTTAGTTGGAATAAAGAAGGAAGCAAACTTTCAAACTTTGAGGTTGTCTTGCACTTTAAGGTCCCAAACTTGTAGGATTTCTCATGTTGGTTCTTTGTAGAGCTGTTGAAATTGAACATGTATGAGTACATCAACACATATTTATGTTAAGTAAGTTGAAGGATTTCTGAAGACATAGGTGGATAGTAATAGATTGACATTACATTGGTGAGGTAAGACAAATATGACTTATTAATTGTAATATGATCCAAAAACTTTACCAATGGTTTTAATCAAGAAAGATGCTAGAGAGTTACAAATACAACAAATTACACAAGTGAAATAAAAATTATCAAACAAAATTAACTTGTATTCACTATTCATTCCCCTACTAAAGTTAAGACATCATTGGCTTATATTCATCACCCTCTACTAATAAATTCATCTATATCTACCACTCTCTCCCTCTCCTCCATCTCCATCTACATTTCTATCCCCTATCTATATCGCCTTACCCCTCTCTCACTCTTCCCCCCTTTATCTCCCCCTCTTTCCATAATGCAAACATAACATGACCATGTTGGTAATAGAGCTTGGTTATCTTCTTGATTCAGAGGTTTTGTTTCAATCATGTTTAGATCCTTGTACCTGGATGCATAGTTTATTTGAAGCTATCACATCTTCATTGAGAACTTTATTGCACAAACAACATCATTTTCTAAATGACCTACTGATTGACTTCATGTACTACACAAATGTATGCAAAAAATAGACCATTTTTTTCCTAATTGACTTTCCACACCTCTTCGGCATACCCATTGTACACCAAGGTGTGATTGCTAGTGTGTGTAACTATGTATGTTTTTATGTGTTTTTGTATGTTATCATGCCTATGACATGTCATTTTGGCGGAAGATTAGTTGCATCTACTAATTCTCCCAATAATATTTTTTATTGATAAATATGAGATATTTTCCACAGCATGTCAAATTATGATAATGCACAGTTGAATCCTAATAGCAATATCATAATATTTTTTATCTTTTCAAAATTTAGAAAAATAAAAAATCTAGATAAAGGGTTGAATCCTGATAGCAATAACATAATATTTTTTATCTTTTCAAAATAAAAATAAAAATAAAATATTTCTTCTTTCCCACGCAAAATCTAAAACCCTCCATCGCCATAAACTTCACAATTCACATACCGAGGAGGTGACGAGATCGAATCTACTAAGATCCTCAGTCGTCGCAGAAACCTTCTTTCGCCGAGGCGGTCATGTGTTCAAATCCCACCCCTGAGCATGTCCAGCAAATTCCACAAATTTCCCCACCGCCCGGTCACATCGAATACCACAAGTACACAGCTCTTAAAGGCACTCTGCACCCCTACAAAACAAATCATGGCTTTAAAATCAACAACCATTGAAAAATCATCAGCAGCACCAATTGCCATCGCCGGATTTCTTTTCGCTACCACAAACATCCGCCTGGAAATGCTGTGCACTCATCGACTCAATAATTCGGTACGCTCTCCGTTCAATCTTATCTTCTATAAAATCGCAAGGTTTTATTACTCAAAAGCACTGGAAGATTACATCAGAGAAAATAAAGAAACCCTAGAACCCTACGACGTCTTGAATATGATCAGGTTTCAGAAAAATCCCGAAGTAGCCCTGCAAATTTTCCAGTGCACTGCAAGAATACCGCAATTTAAACAACTCCGCGCAAGCTACAACATTTTAATCGATAAATTAGCAAAGGCAAATAAATTTTATTTGATAGAGAATCTTCTGGAAGGTTTAAAGAGGAGAAGAAAGCCTGGATTAATGGTTGTCGTTATCAGGCTCTATGGACGGGCAAACATGCCTGAACATGCCCTGAAATCTTTTTGTCAGATGACGGACTACAACTGTAGGCATACTGTCACGGCGTTTAATTGTCTTTTGAGTGCTCTTGTGAATTCGGAGGAGTATAGTACTGCAGAGAAAATGTTTGGGAAAATAAGTCTTTTTGGAATTTTGCCGGATATTTATAGTTTTAATATACTCATCAGGGCTAAGTGTGGGTTAAGTTTAGCGGATGAAGCCTGTGAAATGGTGGGCTTTATGGAGAAGCTAGGATTGAGGCCCGATACTGTAACATATAATACACTGATGAACTTTTTCTGCAAGGCAGAAGAATTTGGAAAGGTTTACGAAATAATGGCTGAAATGGTGAAGAAAAACTGTAATGCTGATGCTGCCACGTATAATATTTTTTTGACTGCATTTTGTAAGGAAGGAAGGATGAGTGAAGCTATGAAGCTTTTGAATGTGATGATTCGAAATAGATGCGTGCCCGACATAGGTACTTATAATACTTTGCTGAGGGGTTTTTGCGGGACTGGTATGGTAGAGGTTGCAGAGATGGTTCTAAACGAGATGCCGGAGAAAGGTTGTAGGCCTAATGTTTTCAGTTATTGTATTTTGATTGAAGGTCTGTGCAGGAAAGGTAGGGTGGATTCAGCATACGAGGTATTCTGTCTGATTTTGAAGAAGAAGTGGGTTGTGAGTGAGGATGCTTGCATGATGATCGTTGAAGGTCTTTATAAGAGAGGGAGGTTTAAAGAGGCTGTTGGCATGGTAGATGAGATGAACAAGTGGGGATTTGTTCCAGGTGCAAAAACATGGGATGCATTGGTGAAATCATGTTTGAATACCTGAGTTTAGATATTGGCCTTTGCAAAAATCTTATATATTTTTGTTTGCAATCCATGGGATTTGCAGACCATCGGGCTGTGGTCTAGTGGTATGAGAAAGCACTTATTGCAGCAATGAACCAGGCTGAAAACCTAGCTGATATGTCCCTACATCAAGTGTTTCTTTGTGTCCATGCTGCCTGGAGAATGTGGCAGCGGAATTGGCATCAAACGAACCCTTGATTTGAGGGCAGCAAGATGAGATGGATGGCTGGCTTCTCAGCTAAAATGGAATGCTTTAGCTCAGTAGATGTTGCAGAGGTTCCATAAACCTTGATCCAATGATATTATGTGAAGGTAGCTGCTTATTTCTCTTTTGAAGACTTTAAAGTTTAAAGTGTAGCGGGAGGGGGTTGCCAGCAACCAAAATAATTAATGGGACGAATTTACCTAGCACAGAAATATTCCTGGGATGTGCAAGCAAACGAATTTACGGGGCATCAGTTACTTTTCCCTGGTTTCCACATTAACTGTTCCAGTTCCCAGTCTTTGTAAGCTTGGCTTTACTCTTGTAACCAGAACTGCATCAAACAGTGTCACAGTCAGTTTGATTTTCATGATGAAAGCACTTGGCCTCATTCAAGGTTCTTGTTGGCAATGTAGTAGTGCTTCCTTGTGTGAGTCTGATGCAGAACCCTACCTCCTTATTCAATCAGCTCGAAGAATTCACTCAATGGTCTTTGTTCCATCAAGAATGCATTAGTAACAGTGGCAAAAAATAGCCAGCCCATCTTTCTGCTTGTTTAGACATCCAATGATGACTTTTTGGTTGTCCTTTATAGTTGCAAAGTTATCGAAACAGATTGAAGAGTTGACGAGTGTGTCCTTGTTGAGAGGCTTGGAGCTTAATTGGTTTTAGGAGACTGCTGAGGGTGTCATTTATATTGACCCTTGCATAGTGGGTTGTGTTTTCCTTGGATTTGGGTAGCCTTATAGGATGTGCTTTATTGTCTTCAACAGAGTTGAGGTTGGGTGTTAGAATTGGAGGGGGAGTAGCATTGCCCCCTGAGTTTGCAGATTTATTGGTTAGCATATGATGAACTCCATGTCTAAGAGGAGTTGGATAGTACAAAGTGTTTCAGCTGACCAAATTATAGTATATAGGAATGCTAGGGGTTGTTCAGATGCGAGAAGGAAGTGAACGGGAGATACCTAGTTCTAATGACGAGGCCAGCAGCAGAAGTAACTTTTATAGGAGGGACAGGAATACAAACTATGCTGGATTGAACAGGAGAAAATTCAGATGAAATACTATTCTTACATTTTGTAAGTGCATGATCAGTAGAGTTGGTGTCAACAATCAAACCAAGCTCAGGAACCTGGCAAAAAGGGAGATCTTTGCCTTTGAAATCTTCTTGTAGAATTATTGTAACAGGACCTTGCAAATTAGGATTGTGAGCTTCTTTTGTGTTAGCGGCCATCTTCTCAGAGCTTCTCCTCTTCCTTTGTATGTTTAGAGAGGTTGGTGATTGGTTCTCACACATTTGCAACTGCAATAAGAGATATTGCCCTTTAAAGATTTCTCCAAGAAATGGAGGCTTCTCATTACACTCATCATCTCCTTGATTTTGGAGCTCCAAATGTTTATGTCAAATCTAAATCCTCTTTTGAACATACTACAGTCAATGCAAAGTACTTCTTTGAGCTGCCTTTCAAGAGGGTTGTGTAGGATCTGTATGCTGTAAGGGTCTGGATTTGAAGAAGAATGATGAGGATATGGCATCATAGAAGTGGGTGCATTTATATTCATCCCCAAATTGACCTGAAAAATCCAAAGCTCATTCTTCATATCATCTACTGGGATCCAGATACCATAGCTGTGACTAGCAAGAGGTTGTTAGCACCACAGTTAATGCAGGAGGAATTACGGCACTGTTTTAAGAAATGATGTCTCTGACATTGTGATTTACTCGATCCATCCTTAGACCAATCTAGACAATTGAAATTCAAATATCTATTTGACATGGGCTTCATTGTGTGATTAAAAGATTCCTTGTATGTGCATCTTCTATGGCTTACATTAAATTGGCTAAAGGATGCACCTGCTAGTTTGATTCTTGCTGATGGCTAACATTTTCCACATTCTGAACTTGAAACTTATTGACATTTTTGTGTAGAGTTTTAAGCCCGGTGCACGTCATTCTTGTGTCTTTCATGTAGATGCCTCAGACCCTTTTTTGTTTTTAGTCACTCATGCAAGCCCAGTTGTACCACTATGTTGATGGTGAGATGCCTATTTTGTTGCCTTGTGACCATGTCAGAAGAGTGTTGGGTGGATGAATTAACCTTTTGTCCAGTTGAATTGTGTTTTGTCATTTTATTCACATTCGAATGAGTTTGCAATAGATCAATCCTGGTTTGAGTCTAGGGGCATGATGAAAGAGGGGCCAGCTTGAACAGGTTGCAATTCCAAGATCCCTGTTATTTGCCATGTTTTCTAGGAGTCAAGGCATCAAAATTGCTAGGAAGTGGTGGCCTTGGGCTGCTTATAGTTGGAAACTTGAGGAAAGCTATGTTGGGAGAGGGTCATTTTGTTCGTTTCTCTGACATAGGCTAGGATAAGCTGCCTCCATAGTGACCATACATGGCAGCATTTCATGATTTTCCTTATTTGTCTGCTAGCTTTGTAACCACCATTGGAAGGTTGGAATTGCATCATATTAGGATTGGTTTTGCTGTGGCTCCTCAGACTTGAGTGGCAACAATCACAAGATAGTCTACCACTTGATTAGCAGATCTCCTTTGGTGTCTGAGCATGGTTTCATTAAATTATTAATTAAGTGAAGCCAACTCATTAGTTTTTTAATGATATCTTGCATTTGCCAATTGTTTTGGCTGGGATTTCTATGGCCTTTTGTTTTGATTTGAGTAAGAACAATACACGAATCTACTTTGATATTCAACTTCACTATGTGCAAGTCTAGAGTTAACTACATTTCTTGTTCAAGAGCCAGGAGCTGGACTATAAGTTCTTTTGTTTTACCTGTGTACATCATGTAAGCTGCTACTACTGATCCCGAATATGACCTCAGAATTCTGCCCATAACAGATCGACCAAGGCTGTTCTTGGAGATGCCATCTAAGTTCAGTGTGATCCACCCATATCTGGGCATAGGCCAATACAGAAGTAGCTATAGGAGTAGCAGTGAGTTACTCGCCAGCTGTGAGCAATCACCAAGTCCTTGTGATCTGGAATGGCGAGAGCTGCCCTTTAGTTGGCAATGTAGGTGTAAGCTATGGCTATGAGCTAGTTTTTGATCGTTCAGAGAACTTCAGACCATCAATTCCTTTGGGCTGAAAACATTCTTAAATATGACTTTTATGTTCCTTCCATAAATACCTTATTATGAAACTCAGGGTCATTTTGTGGATGAGTTTTATAATAGCATATGGCCCAGGGTCATATATTAATAATAACATGTAACTACCTACATGTGAAATTTTGAAAATTGTGCAAAACTGGCTCCCTGCAAATACATGCATTCTCTTCAGTGCAAAGGATCCCTTCTTTACCTCTCTACCGTTAAAGGGAGGCCTATAGGCTTATAGATTGACTAGGTGGAGGTTTAAAGAAGGTATCCACAATCCTATGTTCTTTCTTTTATGACAACAAATGTCTGAACTTATTTATTTTATAGTTCATGTTGCATAAAATAAAGGGAAAACTACTATTTGATGCAAGCATTGGTGACCTATAATGAGTCACAAAATCCTCTCTATTCATTTGAGTTTTAAAGCTAGGCTTGTTTGAACGAGTAAAGGATGTTCATTTCCCTGTCATGATCAGCATTAGATAGAAACCGATAACTTGTCTCTAAGTAGCAATCTAATTGCACCAACCATAGATGTGTACCTTTTTGTTCACAGCCATTTCTTGGTGCATCACATGTCATTTATATGTCAAGAATTTGGACCGTTTGGGGATATCAATGATGTAGAGCTTTGAAATAGAGAAGATGATAATCTTCATGGAGATCAATTTGATGATGAATACTAAATTGCAATTTTTATTTCAATTTCTCAAGTCACTAAAATGAGCTTATTTGTGTAGTTTTCAATTTTCAATATCACATTATTTGAATTTTTTCCCAAGAATATGTTCATTTTTTCCTTTCTATATTTCGGTTACTTGTTTATTGACATATCAATGCTGTACTTGTGTCTCAAAAACTGTCAAATCCATGTCTATGTCCATATCATGGTAACTTAGAATGGTATTGACCTCTTATAAAGTGATGTAGGAGCTTCCTTGGAAAGCCAAGTAATTGTGTATATTTCAAGTAGGGTCATCCAAGGAGGAGCTTCAAAGGATTTTTACACTGTGGAGGGACTTGGGATGAGTTAGTCAACTTCTTTTCTGTGTTATTGATAATCCTTTGATCCATTGCTATGGAATGCTTTTGAGCCTTTAAAGAATTCTTAAGGTATCATGGTCTGTTTCTTATTGAGGATGCTTGAGAGTCATTTGATCAATTGTGATTAATGGTCTTTTGGCCTTGCTAGTTATGGAAGGCCTTAAAATTACATCTTCACCATTGGATGTGTTGACATCGTCAGTCCAGCCATTTGAATATTTCAATATTCATAAAGCTCGGAGAATCTTTTTTATCCAAGATGACTTGTGAACCGTCAACCAAATTATGATACACGGTCCTGCGAGCATCATAAGTTATAAAGAACTCACAAGGAAGCATCGACACCTTTGAACCTTCTTGGATCTATGGTTTTTGAGCCATAAAAATATGCAGGTTTTTTTTGGAAAATTGAGATATTTTAAGTTGGTTGAACATTGACACAATACTTTGCGTGAAGTAAAATTTTAAGAAGAAATGGTATGAAATGCTTATGCTTGTATTATGTCCTAAATATTTATGTTTTGCAACTTGAAAATGGTATCCGTTTACATCAGCATAAGTATGCTGTGGAGCTAGCATGGAAATTCCGTATGGAAGATTGTAGGTCTACGACCCCTTCTGAGTTTGGAGTTGAGTTGACTGCTTGTTGTACCTTTAGGAAGATCAATGCTAATTTGTTTTGACTGTTGGTGGGAAGCTTTTTGCTGCTACTTTTTTTGGGCTAAGGGTAAGGTCAGCTTGCCTTCAAGAAGGCTGGTGTGGCAAGCTTGTTGGGGATCAACCCAAAACTTCAACCCTGATTTCATCATACTCACGAGTGAATCTTGCCCAACAGTTTTGGAAGCCTTATTCTTGATTTAGTACAAAATGGATATTTCTTATAGAATCATATATTTTTTGCAAATGCTTGTAGAATCCGCTTGATAGTCATTGGAGGCCAACTATTCATACCCTTAGATTTATGAATCTTACGTATCAACTTTTATACTATTGTAAGGTCCAATCTGCCTTACCTCGAGAAGGCTGGTGGCTCAAGTTTGTTGGGGATCAACCCAATCTTGATTTAGTACAAAATGGATATTTCTTATAGAATCATATATATTTTTGCAAATGCTTGTAGAATCCGCTTGATAGTCATTGGAGGCCAACTATTCGTACCCTTAGATTTATGAATCTTACGTATCAACTTTTATACTATCGTAAGGTCCAATCTGCCTTACCTCGAGAAGGCTGGTGACTCAAGTTTGTTGGGGATCAACCCAAGACTTAACCCTGATTTTGCCATACTCACAAGCTGATCTGGCCCATAGTTTTGGAAGCCTTATTCTTGATTCAGTACAAAATGGATATTTCTTATACAACCATTTTTTCTTTTGCAAATGCTTGTAGAAAGCCAGACTTGGTTTTGGAAGCCAGTCTTGAGCTAAAGTCGACCTGCCTTAACTCAAGAAGGCCGGTGGGAAAAGCTTGTTGGGGATCAATCCAAGACTTGAATGCTAATTTTGCCATACTCACTAGCTAGTACAAAATGGATATTTATTATTCAACCATTTTTTCCTTTTCTACAAATGCTTGTAGAATCCACACAATAGTCATTGGAAGCCAGCTATGCATATCCAAAGATTTATGAAGGTTACCTATCAACTAATACCATTGTAGGGGGCTATAGCATAGTTTATAAACTTGTGACTCAGCAAAACTCAGCAGACCCAAATTTGACTTGGACGTGGGAAAAAATTTTAACTTAAGAAAAACACATATTTATGAAGTAATCTTAAGGAACATACACAATGATAAAGCTGACATTAGAGAACTGACAAGTAGTTTTCTTCTCCATGACAAAAAGAATTCAACACACATCATTTATCATAGTTATTACTAATTAGTGTCAACTTCAACACTCATATTATCATAAATTCCAAACATTATAGTGTCTAGTGTCCACATCTATAAACTTGTGACTCAGCAAAACTCAGCAGACCCAAATTTGACGCAGACTTGGGAAAAAATTTCAACATAAGAAAAACACATATTTATGAAATAATCCTAAGAAACATGCATAATTATAAAGCTAGAGAACTGATAAGTAGTTTTTCTCCCATTGTAGTTAAAAAAAAAATCGGCAGACATAATTGATCATAGCTATTACTAATTGCTGTCAAGTTCAACAGTCATATGATCATAAATCTCAAACATTATAGTGTCCAGTGTCTAGTATCTTGTCGTATGAAATCATTATGGCCAGAAAGGCATCAAATCACTGCATATGCAATCAAATTCATAATAACATCTTATGCCACTGCATTTGTCACCACTCATTCTGCTTCTCCGCACATGAAGATAGGAGGGCCATAACCTCTCATATAACAAAGTGAAACATCCCTTCCATGGATCTGTGCAAGATGATAGTTGAAGTGGTTGATTCCTTTGATCTTATTCCAACAATAATTGCACAGTACTTGTCATTTTTCTCTCCTTGGGGTTCCATGCTTCCAAGCAGGGTCTAAGTGGTAGTCAAATTTAAACCCTAACATAAATTAAAAAAATTAAAGATTATAAAATGTAAACCCTGGCGGGCAGCTAAAATTCTAAATAACAAGAAAATAAAATTAAAAAAAGAGAACAATAAATTCTCGGAAAGAGAGGGAAAAGTAAAACAGAAATCTGAAAATTAAAAATACAAGCAGGGACATTGTTAGGTTACATACCTAGCAAATGCTGGCAAAAAGCTTGTCCATCATCAAATCAGTCCAAGATAATGCAAAATCCATTGAAATCACTTGCAAATTATTGAATGTTGTCAACATGTCGAAGGAGTGGGAGCTTTAAGAACTTGTGAAAATTTAAGTGTTCTGATGCTTTTTTGGCCGTGGACCGTTATTATGCATCATTAGGTGAGAATTATATTCGAACAAATGTGTTTTGGCGGGTTAATTTGTAGTTACTTGCCAAGAAATCACACAAAATTTGTAGGTGAGTACTCGCAAGTCTACGAGTTTTTAAACTATGGGCTATGGTTCTTTAGTTAAGTAATAAATATTTATTGTGTCAGAGACCAAGATGATAGGAGGTCTACATCTAGCTTTTTATATCACCTAGGTTTAGGCACAGTTCCATAATTAGTGAGGAAGCAGTCCACCATTATCCTTTAGTCTATTGAGTGGAGTAAAAAAGTATAGTCAGCATGAGATAGGTGGTAATTTGGATACATACAATGTTAGATGAGCTTCGCCTTCAGTGACAACTTATTGTGCTCTAGTGTGGTAATGTTAGGATCTCACCTACAAAATATTATCAAACAAAAAAAAAACATGAAAAAAACACAACGCTTGAAAAATAGCTGCAAATATGCTTATATTGATAACTGGGGAAGTATCACAAGCCTCTTTGAGGGGGCAACCTCCTTGAGAGCAAAGCTCTATTATAAAATATGATTACAAGACGATCATGTCAACATCAATATAAAGGCTTAACAAGTAGTGACTTGTGAGGTACAAGTGACGTGGGATAAATCTACCTGCTTAATATGAACTCATACTAGTTTTACAACTTCATGCACGATGCATATGGGATAAATCCACACAATGTGCTATTAACTAAACTTTGATTATTACAATGCTTAGAATAGTAAAAGGTTAGGACAAGGTTAGGACATAAGGATTCTAACAAATAATCAAAAGCTATTTAGATTCCTTGCAATCTCATGTTTCACGCCAAAACCAAGATTAAAGAATTGGCTCACATCTTTAGCAAAACTTTGATAGAGGCCAAGTTTGTCAAGTTCAAACCTCTCTTGGCTTCAGGGAAGTTGTCATTAAGGAGGGGTAATTACATAATGCCATATTCACTTTTCTCTATACCCCAAACATTCTTGAATATGGATATTATTGTTTATGAATTTATGGATTTTATGGTATGGCTTATCGTTATGTGAACCTTTTTCATTCCTGGCCACTTTGGAGCTCAACTCTTTTAATGCAATCATAACCTTGTCCAATTTGTCTTCTAATGAAGAATCTTTGTTCTGACCTCCCTTGTCTCTAGTTATGAGTTTTACTTCACTCCTCTTGTTTAGTTTACTAGATGCGTTTTGATTGCTTTTGATATTTGTAGTTATTCTATATGCATCTCTTAAACTATGTGGATCTTTATCCTTGAATAAGTAGCCCATTTTAGCATCACATGCATTAAAATACAATACTAAACACATTGGCTCATTAGGCCTAAGATAAGCAAGGACTTTATTCATGGCCCTAACAAATCTTGCATTGAATTTAGACGCAGATTTATTTGACCCCTTAGTAATATTTGTAAAATCATTTATCATAAACCTCGGGTCAGTCCTCTCTTCATATTGTTCTTTGAAAAATCTTCTCAATTCATCCCATGAATTTATGCTAGCATCAAGTAATCCTCTATACCAGTCTCTTGCTTCATCCATTAGAGATTGCACAAACAATTTCATTAGCACATCTTCATCTTCAATCTCAAAGTCATTTGTGAGATTTATAAATTCTTTCATATGATCTTCACTAGAAAGGACATTATTTCCAAAAAACTTAGGAAGTTTCGTTCTAATCTCATTAGAAACAAGGTTGGGATAACCAGGTATGCTAACAAAATCTGCCTTTACCTTTCCAAGTTTAGAGTTCTTTTAGGGTGAATGTTTCCTACACTTGCACCACCAACACCAGACTGAGTAATATGTTG
The DNA here is from genome assembly GCA_007258455.2 of Sequoia sempervirens. Classification (NCBI taxonomy): domain Eukaryota; kingdom Viridiplantae; phylum Streptophyta; class Pinopsida; order Cupressales; family Cupressaceae; genus Sequoia; species Sequoia sempervirens. Next base: position 16,572 of record VDFB02147080.1, on the reverse strand, counting down.
TTGACTAACATGTTGTCTTCTCATATTTGGAATAGTACCTCCATTGTTTATTCGTGTGCCTTGTTGCAAGGGAACACCTCATGTATTTGCATTCTAAGTGTTGTGCGGTACCCTTCTTTGTTTTCTTGTACTAGACTGCCCTACATTTATCGAGGCATCAATTCTTCTTCTTAGATCATTTGCAATTCTCTGTGCTTCAATTCTTTGAAGCTCTTCTCTGAGTTCATTCACCTCTCTCGTGAGATCCTGCTCACTTGAACTTTCAACCTCTTTATTATTTTCCTTTCCAAATTCTAGTTACTATAGGTTTTCCATTATCATCTTGTATTTCCATTCTATCTCCTAAGATCCTTAGATCAGTAGCATCAAAAGGATTGTTGTAGCAGGATCCTTATACCAAATGTTCCATCATTTCTCCTTGATGAAGACTGACCAAGTCCAGTAGGAAAGTTGAGTTTAGGGATGATTCTTTGGGAGTCATTTTGAGTAAGGTATAGTTGTCTTAGATCATACTTCCTTTGAATTTTTATTGTTTCATTCTCTAGGTTATTAAGTAGTTCATCATATTCGAGTCCCATCCAAGGATTAGCACTTTCAAGGTTATTATCCCTTTCTACATTTACTTTATGTTTATCTTTGCCCATTCTAAATGAAGAGACCTATGTTTGTCAAGAGCATTATCATTGTGTCTTACATTGTCAGAGTATCCAAATACATCAACAATTGGAGAAGACCTACCTGAATGCTTTTCTTTCCAAGTTTTTCCTTTTGAAGTTCTCCATGTAACTGCTTCTCAAATTCACCTTGGAACTATGATCTCCTCCCATGCATCTTTGAATTGTGATTTTCAAATGAGTCTTTTTATTGGTTATATTTCTTTAGGGTCGCCATCCACAAAGGGAATAAGGACTAGAGCCCATCCAAACTTGAAACTCAACTTGACAAACGATTTACCAACTCTTCCCAATGATTGCAACTGGGTTCAAAGACAAGTATTTCTTTATCTACTTCCCAACAAATTTGTCAATCTATTAGCATTTCCAACTAATGGCTTGAAGTTTTCTAAAGGTTTTCCAAGTCTTGTGATTAAATGCTTCAAGTTGTTGGCCAATTGATAAAGAACAACCTATGCTAAATGATCACTCTCTACTCTTTAGGCTCTGCAAGACTTGGTTGGGTTTCCCTATAACATTACTTGAAGACCGATTGACAACAAGCAATGTCTAGCAAATATTGCTCTCATACCTTATTACTGTAATTACTTAAAATTTGGAAGATTGTGGATGTAATTCCAACAACGATTAGGTTTGCATGAGAGATGGTACAAATCAAATATATAAACAAATAGAAATGAAATATCTTGATGTTTAGGTTGGTGGATTTTTCTGAGCCCTAGGGGTATGCAAACTAGACTGGTGTCTAGAATAATAGAGTCAAAAGATACAATAAGCGTTCATTACTTGCAACATATTCACAATATGATGGTTGTAAGGACTATCATTGCCTTATAGTAATCAAACCAATTTAGGACTTATAGAAAAATCATATTAATGATCCAATCATAACCATATACACACTATGCATTGCAGAAGAAGTATTTTACTCCACTCCTTGAGCATAAAGCAACTTGAGACAATACAAAATGCATGATAAATTGCAAGATGAATACTATAACCCTTGATTATGTATTCACAAGTGTGTAAGGTTACAATGCTAGAGATAGTTATGCATAAAGTATGTATACATATAAACCATATTTTCAAATGTGCATTATAGGCTCAAAATGGACTTATAGACCTTGACTATGACTCTAGAACCAATTATAGACTATGCAATCCCTATTACAATTACAACTGTAAACTTAAAAAGAACAAAACCCCTTGAAAAGCAAACAACTTTTGCCTTTATAGATGAGAAATAACCATGAAATAAATCACCTAACTTTGACCCAAGATGAATGCACAATAGTTGATATCCACGCTCTACACCTGTAGATTGATTTGTACACATGAGGGAGAATGTCCTCTGACATGGATGTCACATGTGAGAAAGGAGAGATGGTGGCTTGATTGTAGAAGATCCCTTGAAATCAACAATTTAGGATGATTGGAAGCTTTTGAAGTGACAAGATATCCTAGGCAACAATAAACAAGCATGATTGCTTGATAGAAAGGGCCTAGGACAGGTAGTTGAGCAGTCATGGAAACATCCTGAGGTATTGAGCTCTGGGAATGGTAGTTGAAGCCATTGGAGGCATTAAAGGTGACCCCTATGTTGAAAACACGCCTTCAAAAAATTATCGTCAGAGAAGATGGTGGTCCGGTGAACCTTTTTTGGAGCCGATAGTGGTTCTTAGAACCACCTTAAAGTCTGAAACTCCAATCACATTTGCTTCCTTTTGTTGAAGACTTATTTCCCTATCAAAAACAAGCCTTGGACACATCAACAAAAGTTGTTGGCATATGGACTAGTTTTGAGAATCTTGTTGGCACGCGATGAGGTTTCCAAAATTCTTAAAGTTGTTGAAACTTACTCTTTTTAATATTGGACCGTCCTCTTTCTTCTATCTTTGTTTTTCATTCCTCAAAGAATTTGAGGACTTCATTAAAGAAATAGGAGGTTCTATGAACCTCCATCGAAGTCGATAGTGGTTTTGAAAACCACCAAAAGTTGCCAACATAATACTTAGTTACTTTTCTTTTGAATTTTATTGCTTGTCAACCTTTGTTCAACTTTACCACTTCTTTTTTTGGTGATCAAACCTACACATGGAACTTAAAACCTAAGCAGAGGTTGGAGAGGTTTTAGAAACCTCTATTAGAGTCGACCCTAGCTTAAAGAACCTCTATCAATGCCCACAAGTGGTTAGACAAACCGAAAAACTCTAATTGGCCATAACTTGGCCAATTCTTGTCCAAACTTTGTCAAACTTGCAAATCTAGATATTAATTTGTCCGTTTTGTTAGATGGAGGACCCAGAACATCAGCTACTTAGCCAAATTTTGGAAATTTTTGTAGCTTGGTTTTTGGTTAAGGTAGTGAGGATTTTTTGCAGGTGCCAACAATTTCTTTGGAGGAGCCACTTGAGGAGCACTTGATGATAATGACACTTCAATTTGATGCACAGGTTCTTCCACCTCCTCTTCCCTCGACCTTTCTTCCTCTCTGATTAACCTTTGAGGTGTTGTAGGAATCCTAGGAGCAAGATTTGCAACATTATCTAGCATAGTTTATACTCTTAACAATGGTGTCCTCAATTTCTGATTATGTTCCTAGATAATTAGGGTTATCCCTTTTTCTTTGCTCTTCTCCTTTGAGAATTATTACCCATGCGTTTTTTTGTACTTTTATATGTGATACAACACTTCTTATTGCATCCTCCACTTTATCAAAGTTGTGATAGAATTGTATTCTTCCTATTATCTCCCTGACCTGATTGATAAAGTGTTATGTGTCACAGTTCCTCTTCTTATCCACCCTCATTCTGTAGGGTTGAAGTAAGGGATATAGCAATTATAACCCTTCCTTGGTAGTATTCATAAAATCAACAAACACAATTGTAGAATTTAATAATGATCCTTGTTTGTTTTCCCTCAAATGAAACTTATTAATTTCATTTAATTGCCACATTATTTCTAGGAAAGCAATTCTATCAGGCCCAATCATGGGAAAGATGTGAGGTTGCACATGAGATCCATATATTCTAATGATTGATGTCTTTGAATGGAGAAACCGGCCTCCCCAATTCAATTCATGCTTCAAGTGTTCTTTCCTTAAGTCTCAAAAATTTCATCAACCTCTTTGATAGTATGTAAACACTCTTCTAACCCAAATTCTCCATTACCAACTACACAAAATATCCTTCAAATACAATATAGCTTGGTGTTGGACAATTCATATCCCATATTTGTGTACAACCTTGAACCAGTAATGTTGTTCCTTCAGCATCTTGTAATTTGAGTTGCATTGTAGGACTTCAAATAGGTCTCCCACTATATAGCAAAATATGGCAAAGAAGAGAATACCATTTAAAGTATATAACTCTATCATATCCTTTGATTGTTATTAAACTCTTGTGAATCCTTTTTGCAACAAAAGTGGCAAAATCAAATCTTAGCCAATAGGCTATATATAGTGTGAGCTTTCAACAAAACCTGTCTCACGCCTCACATCGACAAACTACTCAACTTTCCCAAAATGGTTTCAACTTTTTTGGAATGGTTTCAATGAATGCAAAACTCGACCGAGGCGGAAATCTCACACTGTCAAACTACACGATTAAACTATGTTGAAATCAAAGTAAATAAAATATCCGAATTAAATGAAAGCGAATCTTGAAAAATCAAATCTTATCTATCATCCAGACTGTAGTTTTAATAACACTGCGGAAGGCAAATTATTAGAATCAATGCAGAGGTTGTTATGGAATTGGAAAAGAGTCTTGAAGGAAGGCATTGTGGATCTTGCATTACAGAAATGAATTTCCACAAACACTTTCAGGTCCTAGCGTTCCTGGAGATTGGGACATAACCCTATTTCTGACCCCACTCTCTCTTTTGGCTCTGCCACCATTGCAGCTCCTCTCTCCACTGCACACTACACCCATATTCACACTGCTAAATCTATTCCATTCCATAAACAAAAAGAAATCAATTGCAAATAAAATTTAACTGTGATTACCTTGAAAGCAGCATCAAGGCCATGATAGGTGAAGTAGAGTTCCAGTTTGTTCCTTTGAAGATCGTACAACCTATCATGCTCTTCACTCTTTTCTGTATCTGCATTTCGTGTTGTTTTGTGGGTGTGAAGACAACTGTAGTCATTCCACTTTCAAGCTCACCCCACCTGTTACACGAATTCAAATTCGGAATCACAAAAGGAAAATGAGAAGATATTTCAAAGCAGACCATCATTGTTTCGTAGATATCTTTCTCTTTCTATAAACAACCACTGTCATTTCCTTTCGATTTTTCTTCTTCATTAAAAACAAACATTATTTCAACAGCACAAAAACCCCCTTTAATGAAGCGACAGAGAGAGCAGAAAATGAGAAGAAAAGAAAGGAAACAGTGGTTGCAGAAGTGTCTGGAGAGGATTCGGTTGCACATGGTTTTAATCGAGTGCAGAGGATTCGTTGTTACAATCGACATGTTATAACCGATGAATATATTTGCGGCTATGGTTGAGCCTACGAACAGTGAGGCCAAAGGCTTTGGAGTAGAAATCAACAGCTTTGCTCACATCCTTCACATACACCACTGTGTAGGCATAGTGGGGAGGACACATTCCTACCATTTTACCTTATTGTGATCATAGGTTCTTTCTAGTTGGCATATCTGTTTATCAAGGGTGTTCATGGCCAATCTCAGTGGCAATAGTATTTACACGTGTATAGTTTCTTTTCATGCAATCATTATTGCTTCTCTTGCCACCTGTTCTACTTGTTCAAAGCTTCCATCGATAGCATTCACCTATGAAAATAAAACTTCCTTTCAAAAAATTGAATAACTCATAAATCGTGGTGTGTTACATATTGCATAAGTCAAATAATCAAAATGTGAACCAATCTTTTAAGTCACCATATTATAAAGCCAAGCGACAAAATAATAAACTTTGTTTAGAATGGAAAATCGAGGGAAATTTTAATTATTTTACCAATACAAGTCTATCCTTTATAAAATGTCCCAAAGTTGAAGGGCATGGAACTAGAGTTATACTTGATAGATTTCAAACACACAAGACTTTTCAAGTCATTGTCCATTTGTTACACATCTCAAATTCTCTAGTTAGTAAGATTATTGATGCTTCCTTTTCAAGGAGGTATGTTCGTTTAGATACTGTTATAAAGTAATGAGTGGTCATCCTTGAGGCAAATCAGATATTGAGTTGTTGAAGCCTGAGTTAGATGACCCAAACATATAATTAGAAAGTGAATGAGGGGTGCAATAGACTTGGACACAATTCGTAAAGTGATATCATTTCTTGTGAGGGTCATGACATGGAAAGTGTGGTATGTAAGGTTTAGCAAAGCAACTTAAAGTATTAAACAAAAAGAAAGAGAAGAAGCTGCTGACCTCAAGGATGAATTTCAGGTCATTAGTAGCTACCTGACTATGTTGCTAAATATAGAGACTCGTCACAAGATGTGGTAAAACTGACAATGCATGCATGCTAGCTCAACAACGAGCTTGCACCACAAAAGAGTGGAAGCCAAAGACATGACAATCCATATCTCTCGAGAAGCAGTTATTACCAACAAAAACAAAAAAGCTGAGAAGGGAGAACACCAAGGAAAATATAGAATATATACTTTCATGAAGAAAGAACATGCATGTCTATTATTAATCTACAAGAATGGGCTACAAAATGTAAATCTTATTAATTTATTGTGGTTGTTTATATGAAAAAGTTTGACAAGGGGAGTGATAAGTGGAAGAGAATATTGTATGTAATTAGTAGAAGTTTAGGCCCCACCATTAACAACTAGGCTTACAGATGATTGATTCTCAAATTCTTCATATTTTATGATCAAAAGAATGACATAAACAATGTTATATGTATTTTAAAATTATATAGACAAAAAATACTATTCACATAATGTAAATTAAATTAGTGTATCTTATATTTACATATCAAATTGTACTTTCTAACATATTAAATTATATATAATTTTCTATCAGTGTAACCCTTGCACCCCTTCTGGTGCAAGTGCAAGTTCTATGTTGGATATCAACAATAATCATCACCAAATGCACAAGCATTTGTGCCTTGCAATCTATTCTCAAAACTTGACAGAGGGCAAGGTAGGTGTACACAAAATAGTCTTCAAAGATGTCATAATTGAAGGGCTTTACTTCATCTTTGGTAAACCTCACAAGTCTCTTGTTTTGATCTCTTATTACATGATGAGGTAACCACATAACTATGTAAATGTGCTTATCCCTAGAATATTCTCTATAGAGTGAATCAAAATCCAGTGGAATGTTTGGAGCTACATTCAAGTTGAACACTTCGCATATGAAATCCCTATCTAGTTTGGTCAGCACACCACCCTTACTGTTCAAAATTGTTTTAGACTTAGCATCACAACTCTTGGCAATTGCCCTTATTAAATCCACATTGACAGACACATTCGACACCACTAATATGTCCAAATCCAAATTCCAAATATTTAAAATGGGTCTTGTAGTGTTGCATCTTTTGTAACCATATTTGAATAGGTCCCAACCCTATACTAGAATTTTTGCATCTCTAACTGTCTCATCTCTGTCAATTAACATGTTTGAAAGAATTCTAGACCCTTGTCTGTGTTTGGACTTCTTTGAAGAAATTGGGACTTGACTAAGGATATCCTCCTCAAACCCTCATTTTGTTTTACCAACTTCGGATGATGTTTGGCTCATTTTAGACTTTTGTTACAAAATTAGGGTTTATGATTCCACTCTAATTATGGTATAATTTCTCAATAAAAATATATCATGTTACTTAGGAACCCCTAATTACATCCCTTAAATACAAAAACCTTTTTTAAAATCACTAACAAGAAGAAACTCTACTTTCTCATTTTTAGCTCTAAAAAAACCCTTAATTTTCGTAGACATGACTTCTAGAACAACTCCAACAAAATAATTTTCTCTTGCAAACAACTTTTAGTTCATATGAATGAATAATTGAATGAAATTAAGTAATGTATAGATCATTGTTATGGTAGAAGTATATCACCTCTTCAATTATGGCTCGAACAAGCAAAATATGCAAGTTCTCATTAGTCATTCTTTAGGTTTGAATATTAGCCATTGATCTTGGTGGGAGCCTTTGCAATTGACAATCACAACTTCCAGTAACTAGATAGAAACATTAGCACACAACTGGATACACGTGACCACATAGTGTATTAGCGCAACTTCGATAGGATCAGCTTTTGAGAAGATGCACTACAAGATAAAAGTGTGCTCGAATCAAATTTAAACATATGTATTCCAACAAGGACCAAGTGGGAACCACCAAACGGGCACATACAAAAGCAACTTAATTGATTCTTTAATGCACGAGCTCAAAAGGTTAGGTCAGTTGCTAGAACAAGAGGCGGTTATCGAACAATAATAATGGCCATAAGACACTACTTAAAAATTGGCAATTGGATAAACAAGTCACCACACAAATAGAAAATAAAGTAACAACACAATGTGAGGATTTAATGCTAGGGTTTAGAGTTTAAGGATTAAATGAATAAAACCTAATTAAACAAGCATATAAAACCTAAAAATTTTGCAATTCTCAACACATTGTATACATTTAGAGAAAAAAATTGTTAAGAGATTTTAAAGTTTGGAATTTCACTAAATTCAAAAAAATGTATGTTTGAGGTAAGAGAAGGAAAGTTATAGGGTCAAGGCATTAGAATTGACCTTGAAAGAGTAGTTGCAATTGAGAAAATTTTGTAGCCAAAAAATATCAAAGATATACAATCTTTCTTTGGTCGAATAAACTTTGTCAAAAGCTTTATCATCAATTTGTAGAAAATAAATCAATTTCAAAAATGGTAAAGGAGAAACCATCTCTTGGAGTAAAGAGCCTATAAAAGCTTTTCAAAGCATAAAGGAAGCAATCAAACAAGTTCTTGTTTTGAAGTCACCTAATTTTTTAAAACCATTTCAGTTGTTTTCTTTTGCCTTTTTCCACACAATTGTTGTTTTGTTACAAAAGAATGATGAAGGGTATGAGTAGCCTATTTCTTTTTTATGTAAATCCTTTCACACTGCAGAATTAAAATATGATATTATTGAGAAGCATGCATATGCACTAGTAAAGGCAATAAAAAAAATTAGGCCTTACTTGGCAGGAGCCAAAATTATTGTATATGTTCATCATGTAGTTGTGAAAGACATTTTCACACAACACGAGATTAGATAGAGTTGCAAGTGGATCAACAAGATTCAAGAGTTTAATATTAATATTTAGATCACCAAATTAGTCAAAGGAAAAGGGCTTGCTAAACTCACAATTGAGGCTAATTTGGAAGTTACTCAAGTGAATTGCATAGAAGAACAAATCCACATAAAGAGTGTAATATTAAGAACTCTCTATGGTACAAGGATATAATACAGTACCTACAACATATGACTTGTCCAAAAAAATTAATTGATAACAAAAAAAATATTATGAAGCTCCAAGCCATTGAATATGTTATCACAAATGGTTATTTATATTGGAGAAATAGAGATGGTGTCCTTTTAAGATGTTTAGATGAGAGTCAAACCTCTAATGTGCTATCAGAGATGCATAATAGGAACTATGGTGGGAATTTTATGGCTAAAACCACTGCTTACAAGATACTCAAAGCAGGTTACAAGTGCCAACATTATTTGTTGATGCACAAAAGCTAGTGAGAAAATGTGATGTATGCCAGAGGTTTTCTAGCAAATTCAATATTTTTTGGATATTACTTTTGAGGCCTATTATTGTATAAAGCCCATTCTAGCAATGGGGAATTGATTTAATTGGTGAAATTACAGAGAAATCTAGTAGTGGGTTTAAATGGATTCTTGTGGCCACTGATTACTTCACCAAATGGATTGAAGTTGTCCCTACCATAAAAGCAACCAACAAGGTGGTTGTAGATTTTGTAATGGAACACATTGTTACAAGATTTGGATTCCCTAGAAAATTGATTGCAGATAATGCAATGTGTTTCAGGTCTAGAGATTTTATAGATTTATGTTCAAGATATGGAATAAAATTATCATATTCATCTCCTTATCATCCACAATGAAATGGACAAGCAAAATCTAGTAATAAGCATTTAATGAAATTTATCAAAAGGATGACAGGAAAAAATAAGAAATCTTAGGATTCAAAGCTAAGGTTAGAATTGTGGGTTGATAGAGTAACATTAAAGAAGTTCATAGGGAAATCACCTTATGAATTGGTATATGGTATGGATGCCAAAATTCCTATAAACAATTTATTGTCATTCTATAAGTTTATTCAAGAATATGATGAGGATGTTGTAGACACTATGAATTATACAATTAAGTTGTTGTTTGAGTTGGATGAATCAAGAAGATAGGCCCAGGTTATCAATTTGAAAAAGTAGTAGGAAGTCAAATATCTCTTTGACAAAAAGACCATCCATAGAAATTCAAAGTTGGTGATTTGGTATTATTATGGAATGTAAGATATCAAGACAAGAGAAAACATAAAAATATTGATCCTCTATAGTTAGGGCCATACATTGTCAAGAATACTCATGGATAGAATTCCTACTTTTTGGAGAATTTAAATGGTGATATATAAGAATTGTCAACGCATGGAAAATTTCTTAAAGTTCTTCTATGCACATGTGTATACTTGTGTAGTTCTCTTCTCTATTTGGTCTTGTGCAGTTGTGGTTGTTTATGACTCACAGTGTCAATGTTCTTCCCTTTATGTTTGGTTTGTTTATGTTTTTGTGTGTTTGGTCTACCCCAGATATTTTCTAGAATCTCACCATACTTCGTTATAACATGCATCCTTAAACAAAAGCCATTGTTGACATTGGTTCAAAGTTATATGGTTTCTATGCATGTTTTAAAAGGTTTAACATATTTAACCTAAAACCCTAAACTCTCGCACAGAGCTTGTTATTGTATTTTATAATCTTGTGGTGACTTTCTTAGCATGTGGTTGGCTCTTAATTTATTCCTTCAAGCCCATGTTATTGTTAATCCACCAGCCCCTTTGTCTAGTTAACTAGCTAAGCTTGTTACACATGTGCTTCTATATGTTAAAACTAATTTCTTGCATGGTGATCTTGAGGAAGATATTTATGTGACATCTTGACAGCTTTGTTGTGAAAGGAAAATAACACTTGGTTTTGTTAGAAATCTGAAATAGATGAATAACAAGATCTTTCTATGAGAGAGATAAGCTATATAAAATTTTAAATGAAATAACATAATTACAAATCCAAGATTCCAAGAATGTGCAAATGTCAAGATGACAAGATTGCATTAGGAGCTCAAAGAAAATCTACAAAACAAGGGTTGCATGCATCAAGGTACATGTATGTCAAAGTATGCAAAAATATGAAAATATAAGCTAGGTAGTGATTTTATATAGAACTAAGGAGATGAAAGAGGTGGAAAATCCAACTAATAGGAATTGACCACCAATAACCACCAATATTAAATAAAGTGAATAAAGGGTGGAGACAACTCATCACCTTATCTCCTAGTTATTAAATAATAAACTCACTTTATTATCCTAAGCAAGCTTAATAAAAGTGTAGGAAAAACCTAGGACTAAGGGAAAATAAATTAACCCACTAGGAAAACAAAAACTTACACAAGCATGTTTGTAGGTTAAAACAACCATTATATAGTCAAACAATCACCCAGGATGTTGTACTAGAAGTTTGATACCTTTGCATCGAAGTTGGGTTTTGATAGGAGCGAGGAGGATCATTGTGTTTATATTAATGTTATTAATGATCATATATTGATTATTGTCTTGTATGTTGATGGCATGTTGTTTATGAGTAACAACAAATGATTAGGGAGCTTAAGACTCAACTTTCTAGCATGTCTGATAAGGACTTGAGGGTTAAATATGTCCTTGGGATGGAGATCCTAGTAAGCTTTGGTTAGTCAAAGTAAATATGTTGACACCATTTTGCAAAGGTTTAATATGCATGATTGTAAGCTAGTAAATATTCCATTTTTGGATGGTACTAAGCTTATTTTAGACATGTGTCCTAATTTTGATGATGATTTTGAAGAGATGTCATAGATTATTTATGCTAGTGTTGTTGGTAGTTTAATATATGCACTGGTTTGCACTAGACCAAATATAGCCCAAGAAGTGGGAGTTTTGAACAGGTTTATGTCTAACCCTGGTAGGGAGCATTGGATTTTTTTAAAAGGATCTTTAGATATTTGTGAGGTACTTTTGATTATTGTTTGGTTTATCATGGCATTAATGGTGTAGATTGGGTAGGTGACTTGGATAGTCAAAGGTCCACTAGTGGCTATGTTTTCTTTTTGTTTGACGGTGCAGTGAATTGGACTAGTAAAATACAACCTATGATTATTTTTTCCACCACAAAAGTAGAGTATATGGCTGCTATACATGCCTCTAAGGAGACAGTATGGTTACATAAACTTGGTGCAACTATTGGTTTTGATTGCAAGATTGTGAGGATCGATTGTGACAAAATGTCATATGTTTGGCCACAAATCCAATGTATCATGCTCGTACTAAGCATTTTGATGTTTAGTATCACTTTATGTTAGAAATGGTTGAGAATGGTAAGGTCTTGATTGAGAAAAATGACACTTTGGATTATTTTAAGGGTAAAAGTACAAAGTTGTGTCACACTTTTATAAAAGAAACAACCAACACTGATCCAACTCTTAAACTTGAATCACTAAAAAGTGGCAAATATGTTCTGAATTTTGAAATGATGTAAACTAATAAAATGTGTATTTTTTAGTATATTTTATGATTGTATTTTTTTGAAAAATTAAAAAACTATTTTAAAATAGTTTTTTATAAATTAACACTATAATTTAGTTGTTGATAAAATGCTGAAAAATGAAGTTACATGAGACGCAATCTTTATATAGTATTTTTTTCCTTCAATTTTTTGTGTTTATAACTTGAAACTTTAGTGCATGGATATATGTTTTTCCAATTTTGATGAATATATATGTTTAAATAAATATTAAAATGTGTGTATTAAAACATAGTTGGTTTCATTCGATGTCAACTTTTATATTAAATATTTATCTAAAATAGAAAAAAAAATTATACCATCTTGATATAGATTATTTTATCTAGTACATCATATTTTTTTCAATTTTTTAATAAGTTTTAGTATTTTTTCTAACATGGTAATCAACCTAATATTTTGTGTTGATAACCAAGGTTTAGTAAAAATAAAAAATAAAATATAAATAATAATTAAACTTTTATTTAATATATATATTTGAAAACTACGATGGATCTACAAAAGGGTATTTTCTATATTTAAAAAAATATATTATTTACATGAGTAAGAGTTGTTGAAACATCAAGTTTTTCAAATAATCGTATTTTTCGGTAAATTGGCCTCAAAGTAGTGTTACATATGCATTTAGCCTATAATTTTAGTTGGAAATGTTGTGGAAATATCTAATTTAGCTACAAGTAATCTTACTAGGTCATATGTTTGACCAAAATGAATTTTAGTTAGAAATACTAAAATTCAGTTGTGCTAATAAGTTGGTCGAAAGTGTGACACAACTATGTACTTTTACCCTTTTAAATTCTTTTACGAATCCAATGACCACATATAAGTTATCTTGGTGCAGGAAGGCCATGGGCCTTGATCACTATACTTAATTTTATTATTTACCATTGGATGTAATTGTATTGTTTAATGTCAAGTGGGAGAATGTTAGTATTAGGTGGCATTAACCTTGTAATCCTAAGTCATTTTCATGTGTCTCCATGATCTTTGAAATGGGTATTTAGATGCCTAGGGACATGTGAGCAAAAAATATTTAATATTTATTTATTTATGACATTATAATTGCATTCCATAGAGGTTGACACATGTCAATGGTAGCTACAAGGCATAGGTACAAGTGGACTTGCATGTTTGTACATGTTGGCATATGTCATTTGCATGTCTTCATAGTTGAGCGCCCAAGTGTGCATGTTGTTGCATGTCCTATTTTGTAGCTATCAAAGCCATCAGAGAGTAATGGAGCACTCGAGTTTGACCAAATCTAATTGGCTATGGGTTAGATTCCCATGTGAGAGCCATGTGATTATTAATTTTTTTTACTATGTTTATGGGTTGTCCATTATGATAGGTGTGAGTTTTTGCAAGTTGTTTCTACCTATTGTTTCAACATACATTTTTCTATAAATTGGAGCCTTGGGACATTAGTTTTATATGTTCAATTGCAAGTATCTAGGTGTTCTTGAATTTCTCATAGAATTGTAGTGAAGTTTATTGTTGTGCATCTCTCTTTGAAGATTAATAATATGCTTTCCCTCTTTGTCGTGTGGAGATTTTTCCCAAAAAGGTTTCTCCATGTAAATCTAGTCTCATCTATGGTATTGTTGATTTTATGCTTTTATGTTGAATGTGTAATCATTATAATTGTCATATTGGATTAATCTTGAATCCATTTTCATATTGGCAAACACATATAAAAGTTAATATTGTAGTTTAATTCACCTTGATTTCCAACATAGTATACATTCAAACAACAAGTTCTTAACCAACATGCAAATGAGCACTATTTGAAGGCTAAGGAAACCCTAGGAAAATATGCCACCAATCACCATTTTGATGGATACAAGTTTGAGTTAGATGGATTATTAAGATATCAAGGAAGAATGTATGTTCCAAGTCAAGGAAAATTAAGAACTAGAGTCCTACATGAGGCACATGAAGTGCTCCTTATTTTGGTCACCCAAGAGTGACTAATCTTATAGCGGATATAAGTCCATTACAGTTCTAGCTTGGACTTAAAAAGGATGTTATTGATTTTCTGGCAAATTCCAACAAGTCAAGGCTAAACACGTACACCCAACAAGACTATTGTATACTCATGATATAAAAAAGTATACATGAAAAGTTATAAGTATGGATTTTATCCAAGGCCTACCAATGTTTTTGATAAGTAGCATTTATAGGGTGTTGTACCCTTTACACAGAAAGCCCAAAGGTTCAAAAAAGAATCTAGTTCAAACCAGGAATGAACTAGGAAAAGAGGACAGACCACACACAGAAACAATTGACTGATAGTCGTCAAAACACAGACTAGGACTAGACAACCCCAAAATCTGAGGGGACCAATCTAACACCCTTAACCCTAGGTTGTGAAGTTGTGACAGATTGAGGGAGTCCCTTCTTCTTTCTCGGCACAACAAACTAGGAAGACTCAGAATCCAAGTCCACCGAGCAAGGCGAGAGAAGTGGATCAACCGAAGCCACCAAGGGCAAAGAGCCACCACACAACGAGGGGAGACGACAGCGCAGGGGAGGAAACAAGATCGAATGAAGGACCGTCAGAGGCAATCAATGATGTTCAGGTAGGCTCAGACAAAATAGCATCAGCAGATCGAGCCAACAGTGGCTCCATGGAAAGAGCCAAAAGAGGAGCAGACACAAGTTCCCGAGAAGAAACAATAGGGTCATCCTCCACAGAAGAAACTTTCGAAGGAGGAGACCCCACCGTGAGGTGATTCGAGAGAGCATCCTTCCACCAAGTAGTAGCACCCTTGTGGCAGGCTTGTGGGCAAGTAGAGGCCAAATGACCCACAAATAATCATCTCCTACACTAAAAGGGGAGACCCTCATAGTCCAAGAGCTACTTCCAAGGTCTGTCCTCCACCAATAAGACTACATCACCTTTGGAGAGGTTTGGAGATGTCCAAATCAACTAATATGCATGCTACCATAGTATTCCCAAGCTCTCGAGTCATAGAGTCCAACATTAAAAAGCGTCCAATGGAGTTGTCAATAGCTTCATAACATGAATCCTCCCAAAACTGGAGAGGGAGATTTGGTAGACAAACCTAAACAGGTCTAGTGTTCAACGACTCTGTAAGGGGATTGAAAGATCGAGACCAAGGTTGGATGGACAAAGAATGAATCCCCCACATCCACCCCCTATCCAACACATAGTCTTGCTCCACGGAGGAGGCAAAGGTTGCTAAAACAAAACCCCTAGCACTAGGATAGAGCTCAATCTGCCCAGAGACCATTAGCTTCCAGGAGATGAAAACCCAGTTATGGAGATCAGGAAGAGAGGACCACAGGCCATTAAACCTGCAGACCACCCACTACTTCAAATAGTAATCCTCGTTCTCTGCAACTTTAGGTCCACAGACCACAAGAGGGGAATCCTTAGCACAGGGTAGGGGACGAACTCAAGATTGAGCAGGAGGCTGAGCACCCCATTTAGTAGCTTCAGAGAAGGACTTCACCCGACCCGAAGAACCCCCAACAACTAGAGCAAGAGGAGGGACATTCCTTCACGCAGCAAAATCAGGGATAGAGCCCTCAACTTGCGCAACATCACCAGACAAAATAGAGGAGGAACCCCCACCTAAACCTCCAGCCAGATGCTCATAGGCCCCAAGCACAGCTACAACCAGAGAGGGCATAGATGCGTCCTCAAGAACGACCTTCCCATCCACAATAGACCGTTGCAGCTTGCTCATCGACTTCCCCTTCCCACTCACGCACATTTTGAATCCAAAGTTTATAATCCCTTGTGATGATATATAAGGACTACCAATGTTGAAGAATAAGCATGATGTAATTTTGGTGGTGGTTGGAAAACTCACCAAAGTGGCTCATTTCATTCTTGGAAACCTATTGGATAGTTTATTAGCCTTAGCCACAAAAATTGTTTAAGAAATATTTATATTGCATGGAGTATCAAAGATAATCATTTTTTATTGTGATTCTTGCATGACATTAAGGTTTTGGAAAACATTAAATGCAGCCCTAGGAAGGAACTCGTTTAAATTTTAGCATAGCTTATCATCCACAAACAAATGGTTGGATAGAGTGGATAAATCAAATTT
>VDFB02147079.1:0-22891 GCA_007258455.2 Sequoia sempervirens | reverse complement strand
TCCTCATCCCATGTTTCCTTACCTTCCTCCATGGTGGGCATCTCCATCTCCTCAAAGGTGGGAATGTGGAAAGTTGTAGTAATGGCCTCAGCCGACATATCAGCAAGGATGTTTCCATCCCTATCAACGATGGTTCTTGTCTATGTCTGGTAGGCCTACCGACAAGCCATGACCAATTCAAGGGCTATGAGAGACGATGGGAAGCCTGCAGCTTTTGCAATCCCACTTTGTCTGATTAATCTAGCATTATCAATTTTTGGGTGGACTCAAACCTTTATTTGAACTCATCAATATCGACATGGCCGATATTGGTGTCTATGATCTCCTTCCAATTAGTGACAATTTTTGAATGTAGAGGTTCACCTTGGAACTTGTATTTCATTGGGTCTTTGTCCTCTCTTCCATGAGAATTCTTGCCCATTTTCTTTCCTTTGTCCTTTTCTGCAGCCGCCCCTGAGGGTTCTGCACCTGATTCCATATATCCTTCAAACATAGAAGTAATGAGTACAACCAATTATGACAGCATCAACATTAGTTAAAATCTCATGGATGAAATCCAATTGGACATCATATGATTAATGAAGATAAATCTTTACTTTCAGATGTTTTTAGTCACTTTCTGAAGGGATTTTGGACAATATGGTCCCAAGGGGCTGAACTTCCCTAGCAGGAATGTTTTTTTGAAAGGCCGAACAAGCTGGGGCGATCTAGGTGATTTCTCTCATCTTCACACTTTGATGGTTTGAAAGGCTCGTATCGAAGAGGGTCGGATTTGAGCATGTGTATCGAGGTTAGTTTTCAAAGTTGAGGTTATCTTGATCAATTTTGGAGCTCCCAGAGGTTCAGGGCCGAAAAGCTGTTAGGACTTTACTGTTTGAAACGGCCTGGAAGAAACAGAGTTTCGAGGTCGGAACTCTAGGGTCTGGGACCTGGAAGGTCAAAAGATGGATGATGGTTTACTTTGGAATTCAAAGTGCCCGGGCCCGGAGGAGTGGAAGGCTGGCAGGGTTTCGCTCTATGGAATGGCGATCACGGCACGGAAGTCCAGAGGGAGCAGCCCGGAGGACCAGACATGGTATTAGGCTCAGCAGTTGGGTTTTCCTTGATAAGTTTCTTGGCAATCAGGAGGTTGGAACCCAGAGGTCGGGAAGGCGAGGCAACTTTTCCTTTGCATATCGCCCAAAAGGGCACAGAATCCCAATGGTTTGGGCCCAACAAGGGTATGGACGCTAAGGTTTGATGTTCATTCATTTTTGTGACAAAAGGGTGGTTGAGACCCGAGAGGCTGGAAGACGTTGTCAGATGATCATTTGAAACAGCGAAGATGCTACGAAAGTCCACAGACGGACATCTAGGGACCGGGACCCGGGGACTTGTTTGGTCAGTTGATTTTTGGGTTTAACTCTAAACGGAAAAATCCAAGGTGAGCCTCAGTGCTCCGGTGGATGGGTCCTCCCTGCTATTTGGAATGGTGGAAACTTCACGGAGTTCCAAACACGAAAATCTGGGGTTGCAGGCCCAGGAAGCTTAGGCGGAGGCAGAAATTTGAGTTGCCATTCACAAAGTTTGATGGCGATTGGATGATGGAGGTTCGAGATGGCGGGCCTGAGAGTGGACTCTATCACCTAAAAATAATTTTTTTATTTGCTAAGTTTTAGCGGCGACGGATTGGCGCAGGCCCAGTGGGCACAAATGCCTTGCGTGATGAATGGAAGAGGTGAGGTTAAGTTTTAGTTTGATCTTACTATATGATTTGGAGGGTTTTTCGAGGTTTCAAACATGGGTTTCGTGTGTTTTGTTATGTTTTATCAATTAAATACATTTTTAGCCCATGTTTATTCATTATTTTAAGTGCAAAATCATAAAAAACCTCTCGGGAGGGCAGACAGCAAACCTACCTCAAAAGTATGATGGGAGAAGACGTGAAATCCACTAAGGGTGGTCGAATAATGATCACAGATGCGAGGGCAGTAGCTGTCGAGTGCACTTATCTACTCTGGAAAACACTCTGATCTCTTCTAGAAAACCTGACAAATGAAAATGAGAGGTCGACCCCTATATTTATACTTAGACATGCATTTAATGGCCTCATTTAATGCTCATATGGTTGGTCGGTGGGTCGGTGAGTTTAAATCCTAGACGGCGGCGAGACGACTGGGGCTCGGGGACTGGAAAGACACAACCTGACGACTGTTTCCATGTTCATTTTGGAAATCGACGGCGAAGGGGATCTCGGGATTCGGAGGGAGGAGCGTCGTCGATGTTTTTCTGTATGAAACGGTGAAGATAGAATGGAATTCTAGACACGGAGGTCCGAATGGTCGAGCCCGATAGGGGCAAAAGTAGCTAAAAAACTTTCTCAACTTAAGCAGATGGCGAAGAAGGGGTCGGGTCCTGGGGCTCGGGAAGGCGGAAGCCTTTCGCCGTTTGAAACAGTAAACACCCGGAGGAAACCTGGCAAGGCGGGCCCGCCAGGCCCCAAGGCTGCTGGCAAAAGCAAACTACCAAGGAGAGTCCGCGAGGCACCAGGACTTAGCCAAAATGGAGGGGATGAAACACGATCAATTTAAGATGAGACCTTGGAAAAAATGTTGACCATCTGGGACACCAAAACAGGGGCACACAAAATGAGGCGGCGACAGAATGACCTGGCAAGGCGAAAGAAAAGAGGGTCCCCATTCCAAATGAGGCATGTGTGCTGAGGGCATAACATTTAGTCTTGAAAACCATGAGGAATCCTTCAATTTTAGGCCACTTGATATACTTGACATGGTAATGCTTGAATATAAGGTTATGATTTTTTTACACCATGATATTAGAAACCTTTATCAATGATATTAAATATTTTTATAATCAAAATCATGATTTCACATGTCTTTATTACTGTTAATGGTTAAGTTGGTTTTTTATCATTGTTGGATGGTTTAAACCCTTTACATATTTATGTGAAAATTCAATATCTGGTAATATAGAGAACTTCCACTCAGGTAGTTTTGGTAATTAAATAATGTTTCATTTTAAGATGATGAAAGTAGACAGTCTTCCTGATATTCATAGGAAAGTGGAGCATGGTTTCACTACAACAATAGTGAGTTTGATGGGCCTTTGATAGAGGTATGAGGCGGATTAGTAAATTTCACATTATATTTTTATTTTATCTTATCTATTATTGAAAAATCAAATGATATTCATTTTTAGCTTAATTGTGTTGAACACGCAAAAGATTGAGAGGGGGGTGAATAAGTATTCTCTTAAACCATTCAAACATTAAACATCCAATTACCAAAGCATACTCAACAGCAATAAGGAAAGAAAGCATGAAACATTCACAACATAAAATAACACATGAACACAAGGATTTTTACATGTAAAACCAAAAATAGGAAAAACTGCGATGAGGATTAGCTCACAATATATTATAACTAGTTATAGTATATTTATAGAAGTGCTCACTACAGGTGGACTCACTGTCCAAGTGGACTCATTTTCCATAAAGAAAAAAGATAGAAGAGAAATGGCAACTATAGCCTATTTTGAAATGTTATAATTTCATCTTGCATATGCATGAAATAGATTTCCATTGAAGCACAATAAAAAAAAATTATCTAATTTTGATTCAACGCTCTACCTTGCTCTTCATTTGCATAATTTTGATCTTCAACTTAACATTCACAACTTAACTTTGTACTTCTCTGATCAAATTCACATCATATCATCACATTGCACACAAAACAACAAAAATAATCCAACATATATATCCACATCACCACTAACATTAATTAGGTTGGCCTAATTAGATGTAACACCCAAAATATAACTTGTCGGCTCAAAACATTCATACATGTAGTGTAGAAAAATGTATCCCTTTACATTTTCACACTTGTTTGGGCCCTTGTGAACTGAATGGACATAATTATGCCTTATTTAGGGTGTTGTAAAGTGTTTTTTTGCACTTTCACACTAATCTAGGGTTTTATTAATTAATTGGGCTTCTTTATGCTTTAATTGGACTTATTTTGCATTCACAGGCCTTAATTAATGCATCTTTCTGAGATTAATCCCAACATATATCAATTGACCAATCAAAAATTAATGTTTTTGGATTGTATGGCCAAGATTTAGTGATATGGGACTCATAGGCCACCTTGAGCGTATGGTTCCCACCTAAGTTTTGGGGCCCCAATCTAAATTTCACATTAATCTAAGCATTTCTTGAAAAATGTGTCCCAAGCTTAGCCTAATGGGACTCATACGCCACTTCTAGCATATGATTTCCACTTATCCTAGACCTAAATTAAATTCAAATTATTGATAGCATTTTATTCTCCTAGATCTGAAGTCATCTTGTAGGGTTGTAATTTTGAGAAATTTGGCATAAACAAGTATAAATACAAGATTATTTCACTCATTTTTCACCTAACAAGAAAAAAAGTGGCCTAAGACTTTCATGAGAGCATTCCTTGTAGAAAATTTGAGTTCACAAAAGCATTCAAGTGTTTACAAGAGTTTACAAAAGAATTCAAGAGCTGATTGTTAAGCAATTTAGAGCATTATTCAAGTATCAAGAATTATGTCAAATTCATCATGCATCATGTTTGTTTTTGAGCTAACACTTGTGATGTAGGATTTCATGATTCAAGCAAGCATTCAATTCAAGATCCATATCCTTCAAGCAAGATTCAAGATCCACATTCAATTTAGTCATTTCATACATGTTTACAGCCTTTTATTCAAGGATTTGGTGAGTTGCAACATTACTTTTTGTTCATTCATCATTCCTCCTTTCAATTTCATTTCATTTCAAGGTTTTACCAAAATGGGGTTTGACCAAGGCAAACCCCTTTCCACTAACAAAACAACATTTTTCCCTCTCTTTAGTGTGTGATTTGTAGATCTAGGTTGAGCAAGATTGGAAATAATTTTTCAAGGTTGCAAAGTTTTCCAAGTTGTCACCTTGTTTAGAAGATCACTAAAAGACACCTATAGAGTAGAATTTAGCAGTACGGATCTGAAAAATATGTTGAGAAGAAAGAGAAAAATCATATCTTGATCCTCTTAAAAAGCTAAGTAGGACTAAAATGCCACTTCTAGCGTATGATTCCCAGTATAGTGAATTTTCTAGGTTCCAAGAGTTCTAGACTTGTCACTGCCATATTTTTGTTCCTACCCAAAAACCCTAATCTAGGACTAAATCACCCAGCCTGGTGTATGAGTCCCAGTGTGCATTAAATTCAACATTTTCAACATTTCAGGCCTTCATTCAAGCTACTATAGGTTTCCATGTGCACCTCTCCGATTTCTCAGTTTTTTGTTCTATTTTGCATTCATTTCTAGGTCATTTACTTAAGGTTTGCACATCATTAGGTTTTGTCATTAGGTTTCGCATGTTACTTGTCTTTCCAAGCCCTAGCTTGGTGGTGAACCCCTCTTTAGTCTCTAATTATATCCTAGGACACCCTATAGCAGATCTCCTTCCTCCATTCTATCCTTGGATTGATATCTCTAGGGTTTCCTTGAATGAAACTTAAAGGAAATAGGTCTAGGTCCCTAAACCCTAGTTTGTGTTCAACCTCCCAAAAGGTGGAACACCTATTTTCTTCATTTCATTTTGGTGAACCTATCCTTTAGAACACTTTATTTTCTAATTTGGAGTGCATCATAGTCCTAGATCTAGCTTGCAATAACTTTGCATTAGGTCTTGCATTAGTTAATTTGCACCTAGGGTTTCAAAATCTTGCATTAGTGAAAGTGCATATAGGTTGCATTTTTGCATCTTAGATCATCTAATTCCACTGAAATTCTACAATTGCAAACAGTCAATGCAGCATACAAGTTAGAAACCTTAAAAACAACTCAGAAATTTTGTTGAATTTGGTGCAAAAACCCTAATCTGGGACTCATATGCCCCTCTGGGAAATTTAGTCCCAGTATAGGTTGTTTATCCTACTTTCTAGGGTTTTTGTGTTGTGCATTTACTAGCATTTAACCCTTTCAAAAACCCTAACTAGGACTCATACGCCCCTTTGGGTGATTTAGTCCCAGATCAAGTTTGAAACTGCCTTTTATAGCATTAAAAACCTTGTTTATGTACTTCTTAAGCTTGATGGTAACCTATAGTATCAGTCTGGAAAGTTTCAGTAACTTTTGTTTTATGCATCTAGGTCAAAAACATCAATTTAGGGTAGTCATTTTTTAATTCTTCCTAAATCAATGCACTAGCAAACATCATTGAATCTAAAAATGTTCATATTTCTAAAACTTTGTATAAAATGGATAAAAGTACTTTTCACTTTTGCATACACAATGTTTACATTGATAAAGCTTTGCATAAGTTTGATAAAAGTGCTTTTCATTTTTGGATACACATTGTGTGCATTCTTAAAGCTTTGCATGCATTGGATAAAAGTATTTTCATCTTTGGATATACATTGTTTACATTATTGAAGCATTGCATGAGATGGTTAGAAGTAATTTTCATTCTTGGTCAAACAATTTTAGTATATTACCTATCTAGGCATGCTAAGAAAAATTTCATATCCCCTCCC
The DNA here is from genome assembly GCA_007258455.2 of Sequoia sempervirens. Taxonomy (NCBI): domain Eukaryota; kingdom Viridiplantae; phylum Streptophyta; class Pinopsida; order Cupressales; family Cupressaceae; genus Sequoia; species Sequoia sempervirens. The sequence goes on along the minus strand of VDFB02147079.1, from coordinate 16,346 downwards.
TATGAGAATGTTTTAGCAAAAGATAATATAATCTTGGGCAATCATAACAATCATATTCATTCTTCTCCTAATATCTCTCCTATTTGTGAAGAAGATATGTTGGTGTTAGAAGAACCAATCAATGAGAGTTTTGAGAGTCCTCATTGTTTCTCTCCTCCTACCTATCGTATTGGACAAGACATGTCTAAACAAGAGGACACAATCATAGGTAATCATGACAATCACATAACACAACAAGAGACCATTGAAACTTCAACTAGTCTACATTCATCTCCCACCACCTTCCCCTCTTGTGATAATGTTTTAGAAGATGAAATTGTAAGTGAGGACAATATATTGGTGTTAGATAATCAAATATTTAAGAGCTATGACAACCCTCTTTATGTTTCTTCCCCTACCTATCCTATTTTAGAAGACATTATGGGACAAAGGAATGAAAGTATAGATAATCATGAAAATCACATTGGTTCTTCTCCTAGTTGTGAAGAAGATACTTTGATGTTATAAAATGCAATCAATGAAAGTCATGAGAATCTTAGTTTCCTCTCTTCCCCTAGGGAAAACCTTATTGAACAAGAAAATCCAACCATTGATAACTCCCTTACTTGCGATGAAGTCATTTTAGAAGAACCAATCTCTAAATGTCATGAACGTCTAGTTTGTAGATCTCCTAAAATCTCTCCTATTAGGGAAGGTATCATAGTGCAAGAAAATGACAACATTTTGGCTTCCTTAGATGATGGTGAAAAGATGACACTAGATTCCCCTTCATTAGAAAGACATCAAACCGAAACCGTTGAGGTGTTGAATGTGCAAATTTTTGTTAGATACCCCTTGACTATTGGACCTCCTAAATATCTTGTGGGACATCCTAAGAATCCTCTTATTCTTTACCCACCCTCATAATGACCACAAACTCAAAGTAAACCCGAACTTATCCTTTACCCACCTAAGAATAATGTTTTGTTCCAGTTGAGTTATAATATCGTTGCTCATACATATAACACTAGAAAAAATCCGCAACCAAGACAAACAACATCCCTCCCATTTCCTAACCCTATCCTTCCTAGCCCTCCTTGTTTACCTTCACAAAGTGGAAAGGAGTATGATCTTGTTGAACAACTTAAGAACACTCATACTAAAGTATCATTGTGGGACCTTATTCAAGCATCCCCTCATTATCATAACATGATTCAAAGTTCCTTATAACAAGTTCCTACCCCTCCTAATGTGCAATCGAGTGACATAGTAGCCATGATTCAAGAAATGAATGCTGACATTTTTTTCCACCAAAGTGAGCTCCCTCATTTGGAAGTGCAAAAATAAAATGATGCTTTCGTGATAATAGCTACATATGATGGGTGGGGAATAAAAATAACCCTCGTTGATAATGACTCTACCCTTAATGTGTGTAGTGTGACCCTTTTGGATAGACTTGGCATGGATAAATTAAAAATTAAACCTAACTCTTTATCTATTAAGGGATTTGACAATGTAAGAAAACAACCGCTTGGTGTGATCAATTTTCCTATTACAGCTGGAAAGGCCACATTAGAAACATTGATCCATGTTATGCCTCATGATCTTTCATATAATCTTCTTTTAGGAAGATCATGGATTCATGCAATGAATGAGGTGCCTTCTACTCTTCATTGTGTAATGAAATATGTCTACAAAATCAAAGTGTACACACTCAAAGGTGATCCTGAACCAAATAGTTGTTTAAACATTGAGAAAAATAAGGAAAATCCTTTGAAAACATTGACACCAACTACACAAGTAGAACTCGTGCAATAGAAAGACAAGGAAAAATATATTTAGGAAGTCATGAAACTATTAGAAGATGATTGGGGTTCCTTGGATTTCACACCTAGCTTTGATGGGAAACTGAAAATCATAATAAAGAAGCATGAAAAAGAAAAAGCAGTAATGTCAACACAAAATTTGGACGACCCTTCGAAAGCATCCACCTCAAACACTTTACAAGAAACAACAAATTACACAAAAAAACTTTGATAAATTTGACTATGAACAACCACCAAATCTAAAAGAATTAAAAAAGCTTTATGGAAGAGGTTATGAACTTATGAAATAACTTGATTATAATGGAAAATTATGTGGTACTAGAGAAAAAGGAATTTGTGTCCCTATAGAGCCTAACACGCAAGAAAATACTAGCAATCTTGGTTATTGTCCTTAAAAAGAAATAAGCAAGCCTTCACTCAATATCAACACTCTTACAAAATATTCTTCTAAGCCAACTTTAACATTATCACATCCTAAAATGATAGACACTAGTGGTCTTGCGTATTATCCTTTGAAATAAATGAAAGAAACAATGAAATCCTCACTTAACATTAATGTTACCACACAAAACACTTATGATTTGAATTGGATAGATTTTACACCATCATGTTAATGAGAGTACAAAATTTCATAATCTAAAGAGTCTTGTGTAAGTATGATACCTAATACTAAGCAAGAGATATCTTTGTCACAAAATAAAGGAACATTTTCTACTATTGATCAAGAGAGTATCTTGTCGAAAATCCTCCAAGATTGTTTGATATCTCTTCCTCCAAGAACAAGAAAGAAATTTTACTACAAGACTTCATTTTGTGCATATCATAGATTTTATGGTCATTATACTAATGAATGTAAGGCTTTAAGTGATAGAATTCAACATCTTAAGGAGTGTGGTGCTCTTACTTATTTTGGGCCCCTTAATTCCTCTAATCAATGTTGATTTTCACTCTAGCATGTTTCTCATCAATCATCTCAACTCATCCTTGTCCTGCACTAAGTGGGGGCAAGGGGTTAAGTAGCCTTGTCCTCGTATCTTACTTGTCATTGTCTCTTTTGGCTAATTGACTGCCTTTCATGTACATATAAGAGCAAGCTTCGGATGTGGATGACATGCCTTAAGTTGGCTTGCATGTGATGTACTGAGTTATACATTTTGGGGGAAACCCCTTCCCTTTCATGACATAGCTTTATTTGGAAACATATAACTCGGCATAGGGCTTTTCGAATAAGCTCTCATGTCTTATTCTACTTTAAAGCAATCTCACAGCAATGGTGTTAGCAACTGCTTTAAAGTGGGGGCATACATCGATACTCATGTTTCACTATGCTATTTTCTTTCTTCTTATGATGCATTCTTTTTCTTGGTGGTGTCATTGGGCTTGATATCCTCCAAGAGCGTGATATTTCTTTGACTTTTCCTCTCTTGGGGACATTAAGTATGATGTTCCCTAAGAAGAGACCATATATGAACTAAGAAAAATCTCTTTGAACATACCTTACACTACTTCTACATTTACAACATCTATTATATGGCCACCTTGCATAACACACTTTGCTTGCCTGTGGAGCCATCTTCTTTGTTCATGAGTATCAAGCATACGAAGCTTTTCTTGCCTCATGAAGCTCAAAGTTCATTGTGGTGTGGTGCCTTATCAAAGTTATCAGGAGTTATAGCTTTGGTTTGGTTGAACAAAAAGCCAAACTTAGGCGTGACTTTTCCATAGCCCCTTTCTTATTTGTGTGAGCGCATACCGGTCATGTGCGTATGTGTCTCATCTTTTTGGATACTCACCCAGTGGACAGCCTAAAGTTCTGTTGCCCCAAATTGAGCCTACATTTCTAGACAAATATCTTAGATCTAACCCACATTGTGATGGACAAATGGGAAAAGCTTTATACACCCCTTTTTTTCTTTTTATTTTCCTTTATGTCTTTGGTAGTGCATGCTTGTACCTTGTTTTTGCTCCTTATATCATTTTCATGTGTGTTCTTGTGTGCCTATGTTGGTTTTCCATAGGATCTTGATCTTGGGAGCTTCTGCAACCCTCTTGATCATTGTCATACAATCTTACTATAATTGGTACATTAGGACCCCTCTTGATGCATATTTCATCTACTTTAGTGTGAGTTTGAAGCAAGTTCCTCCTCTCACTAAAGTGGGGGCTAAATGTAGTGTATAACAATGTATCCCTTTACATTTTCACACTTGTTTGGTCCCTTGTGAACTAAAATTAGAACACTGCTCATTACCACGATTATCTTGTCTTGACAAACCAACTACAATACTACTCTCTTCAAGGACAACACTATCACAACCTCTAACTATTTTTCCCATTCTTCTTCACAATTCTATGAGATGCTTCTATCACTACCACTTTAGAAAGTGCTCGTGAAGGATGACTATTTAAGAAACATCAATGCCTCTCTTCAATGAGTACTTGGCACTGGTTTGATTCATGGTGAAGACCATACCTTATTGATCAATAAAAGGTGACTGCCATTGTAAGGCCTTGGACTGTCATATTCATCAACATATATAACCTTTCTATTAAAACCCTATTGGAAGGCACAGTCATAGCTAAGTGTCTTCATTAGCGTCTCCAATACAAAACACAATCCTTAGACAATATCATTAAGCATAATTATCATGGGACATTAAACAATGAAGAGACATAGTCAAAATTCATTGTTAACACTTAACCCATCATGCATCCCACTGTCACATAAAACCTCATTAACAAACCTTAAAAACTTTGGCCTTCACTGTGATATGACTATCCCTCAACTATCTTTATGATAAGCATCCATCATGGAGATCTTACTGCCCTTGACTACTATAACCATTGTGACATTGGATCATGAACATAACCCATCGTCAATCCATCTCTCATTCATGATTTATTTTTGCCTATATAGGTTCACTGAACTACTCTATCTTGCTTCACTGTTCAATCATCAAGGGACTATCTTATCCCAACCTTTATGACAACGCTTCTTGGAGATAATGTAGTACTATATTCATGCTTCCTATGTATTGAGTTGTGTGCTATGTTAGGGTGATCCAAACCAAGGCATCACTTATTTTTTATAAGCTATTTTCTCTACTGCATTATAGCTTCAGCCATGTTTCCACCAAGATATAGAACCATTAGAAGATATTGATAAGAATTGGTAGAAAAGGTATAATTTTCTATCAATAAATCAATAATCATAGAGCTCAATCCATTCAATATTTGCTTCATTTGCAAGTATATATCAGCTCTGCAGTCAAGGAAAATAGATACATCTTCAATAGTATCTTTAACAATAGGTGACATAGGCACTGTTAATGATGTAAAGACATGACTTCCATGCTATCAACCATCAATTATCACCAATAGTGGAAAATCTGCATTGTTCATAACAGGTCAGCAATTGTGTTCTCGACATGTTGTACTGCTCATGTATCTCTATAGCATTATGTCGTGTCAAAATTGTAGCTTAAAGGTCTATTTTATTTTACTTCATTCACAAAATACACTTAGCTACACCTTTCATCTCACAGAATAGGCATATGCCACATCTCCCATCAATGCAAACCAATCTCACTATACTCAGCTTTATGAACTGTGACTTCATGATCCTTTGAGATTCTCTCATCTCTGAGCCTTCATAATTCTCTCCATGTTGGAAATCAATCAACATTTCTTCCCTTCTTGCTTGGAATTTAATAAAAAAACTTACATGATTGTCTCTTATGAACTGTCATCACCGTCATTTGTTGGCATTTCTCTTCAATGTCATAAAACACTTTCATGCATCTAGATGATACTAGAATTTCCAGATGACTGCGAGAGTTGTCCTCTTCTTTTCTCAGGTCTTCCTTTATGAAGGGACTATCCTTAATCCACATTTACGATGAACACTGTCAAACCCTTCAACTCTATAAATTGTCTTCTTTCCAAACTGCTCAATTTCCTCTATCTCCATGCACATTATCCATGAAAGATGACTGCATTTCTTTGCCCACTTCAATACCTGAATTACAAATTTATTTGTCAAACCAACTCTAATTTATAATCTCTTTGAAAAATATGCACAAAAATCTTTCCTAGTTCTCATAAAAAATAGTATCTAGAGGGAAGTCTTGAAAATTAGACATTTGGGGCATATTTTCTTAAAACTTTGGACCTAACTTTCTCTAGCATTCCCTTTTATGTTGGGGAATTTTCTCCTCAATACCCCTACCAAATGCAACCTTTTTCACAAAGTATGAGCATGAATAAACATTATAGTGCTATAGTGACATTGAATGAACTCATGCACTGCACATAATCTGCATAAAATTGACAAATATCTCTATCCTTTGCAAGATAGGGCTTAGCAACTTTCATTTCATTACAACACTGTCAATGTTGTTGATAACTATAGCTGAGTTCTTATGTTCAATGTGCTCCATACAATCACTAAGCATTATATAATCTTGACTAAAAGTCTTGACAAAAGGCTCCATAATTGGAAATGAAAAATAACCAAAATAATCATGCACTACTTCAGTCAAACTTGTAAAGGAAGCAAACCATCATGTAAATAATACATACAATTGCCTTGGAATGAATGTGCAAGATCATACAAAGGCTTCTTCAGTTATTAATGACAAAGGTATATTTCTAACCAAAACCAATATTTAAGGATTTTAACTTTATGACAATGCACCATTTGATAATTTCAAAAAAAATTGGTAACAAAATACCCTCTATCAAGGCTCCATGACTATGGTAGAGTGACATATGCATGCTCAAACAAAATTGGCAAGTAATGATACCTATGATCTGTCCAAGCTTTTAAACCCCATCTTTTACTTATCATAGATAAGTTTTCCATGTGAAACTACCCATTATCATTTGTTTAAAGCTCAAATATTGAAGATAACTTTGAGCCACATTGCATACTTGAAAACCTTACAACTGAGTATCTAAGGCCATAGAGAATCCACATTCTCCTCTAAAAATGGTGCCTACAACAAATCTAGCTGCCATATTAGCTTGTTGAAGTTGTTATGAGAAAATGTCACCCCATTCTCTTTGAACTCAAACTCTTTACCAAATAAACTCCCTCCAATACATGCTACGTGCCATATTTCTCTCAGAACTGCAATGTGGGTCTTAATTGTAATAACCATCTGTTGGTTTCATGCCACAAATGGAGGATTCTTTCAATGCAAACACAAGAGAAAACCCTATTTCCTTGCTACAACATGGGTCAAATTTTGGCTTTTCTCCAAAGGAAAAAACTTCACTCCTTTCCTTTCTTACATCTTGATGCCCAAGTATTATACATTTGATTTAAGACCTTTCTTATGCTTGGGGCCATTTTAATCTCAAGGATTAAAATTAACAAACATCTTTGGTGACCTTTGCAAAATGCTTTCCTGCTAGGGATCTAATATCAGTAGCCTTAAGTATATCCATTGGGAAAACGAGTCAAAATATTTGAGATAAATTGAAAATCACACTTGACAACCAGCTGTAACACCTCCAAAACAGCTAACCAAACACCTAACTAGCTTTGCTTCAGCACTTGGAGAAAAGATAAACTAACAACAAGCATCAACACTTATTTTCTTGAAAGAAAACCTACCCTAACCAAAACAAAAGTTGTTCAAAGAAAACCATTAATTGGTTCTTTGAAGTAGCTTCCCTTTCTCGTTATTTTACAATGCTTTACATGTTCATGAATGGCCAAGAGAATATGGAGATTGAAAAAATGTTTAACCAATGGCTGCAATATCTCTTGAAGAATAAAAGAAATCCCATTGACCTCTTTATTTTTTCCATGTATACTGTTGTCTTGGAGTAAATAAGTAGGTGGAATGTATTCTTTAGCTGCAACTTCATGCTTGGGTGCAAGCATGACTCTTGGCGCTTTTTTGGCCTCCATCCTTGCTAAATCCCTAATTCGACAACCTCTTGAAAGGTTAAACTTTGAAGTATCCTTGTTGGTTTCATGCTTGTGATTTGTTGTTTCATCATCTTGCTGATTTTTCACAACCACCTTTTGTGACTCTTTTGGCAAAAATGTAGAAATTTATGCCTTAAGGTCCTATTGTTCATTATTTTCCTCTTCCATTATCACTAGCTTGACACCTAGATTTGAACAAAATGCCTCCAAATCATCCCAAAAAATATATTCTTCAACCTCTTCCTTGCTTTTTTATATATGAGGATAGATTTTGAGATCACATTCACTTTGACCAGCAACCCTATGTATATCAACTTCTTCTACATTTTTTAAATCAAAGTTGTTTTCATGTGCCTCTTCAACCAACATCTTTTCATGCTCATTCTCATCTTTTCTTTTCTCCAAATCTTGTGATGAGTTTGAAATTTTCATACTATCTTCATCTTGTTCAACGAAAGAAGGAAGTTCATCACATAGAAATACCAAATCTTCATTCACACTACCTCTTTCTTGCTTATTGTCACGTTTTCCAACTGATTTGTCAACATAGGCATTGGCATAATCTCCTTTTCTTCAATAAAAAATGGAAGTTCATTAAATAAATTAGTCAAAACTTCACACTTAATACCTCTTGTTTCTCCTTCAGCTTGCTACCCCAAAAGACCATGCTCTTCAACTTGTTGTCCTAGTTGATCGTGCTCATCAAATACTTGCAGCAAATTTGATTTTTTCTCATCTACCTCATGTGCAAGGTGTAGACACTAAAAAAGTCTTGATTGATACTATGCATCTGATTTTGATAAATTAACACCATTTCTTCCTAAATCACTTCAAATTCATCAATTAATTAAATAATCAGCATTATTTAGTTAAATTCAGCAAATTTAGCTATTAATCAAATAATTAAATTTATTTATTAATTCACCCTTCTTCTAACTAATTTTCATCACATTTAATTAAATCCCCTTAAATCCTCTCATTTGATTAAATCAATCAAATCAAATGTCACAATCTCCTAATCCATTCCAATTAATTAATTAATTCTAAATCACTTTCTAATCATCATTAATAATTCCTCTAGCTTTTAACTCCTCAAGAGTTAAATCAACCCATGGTCAACTAACTAGGTTGCACATGAAAATAACTTCTATTAATTATCTAATTCCTCTATTTATCCTCACAAAGGCATATTCCAAGGAATATTCCTCTCAACAACCTCTCATTCAATTTCCCTCCAAAGGTTTCAAAAACCTATCACATCCTCAATAAATTCTCTTACATTTTCAATAACTCCTCTTACATCATCTTACATCTCCAACCACATTCAATTAATTCTTCTTACAACCTTTCAAATCCTCAACGATTATCATTTAATTATTTTTCATCCTCCTCCACTCACACATTTCCCAAAATGTGCTTCACCTTCCTCCAATAGAATTGTGGCACTTGGCACATTCTCAATGGCTCCCATTTTATCCCACATTCATCAAATCCTCTCATTCTTCAACCCTTGGCTTCTATAAATAGAAGCATCCTTTTCACAATATGGATCTACAACTCGATGCATTCTTATTATAGGCAATTCACTTCATAGCTATCACCATTTCCATCATTTTCAAGCATAGTTTCATCATTTGGCATCAATTCCACACTTGGAATCATCTTCAATCTTCAAATCTTATGAAAGGGATTGGGAAATGGTTTCTTTCCACATCAAATGAGAACCACTCCCCCTATGGGATGAAGGTTTAACAATGTCAATTGGATTTCATGTTTTCTTTAGTTAGTTTGTTCTCATTTTCATGTTTTCCTTTGATTTGGTTAAAAAATATCATCAGGAGTGTTTGATTTGGTTTTTAACATGATTAACACTTGTTTGTTGATCCTTGTTAGTTGATTGCAAATTTGACACTCACACAAGGATATCAACAGCAAACTATTTCTCTTCTTCTTCCCCAAAAACCTTGTTTTCTTGCTCATTAAACCAACTATCTTGGTAGACAATAGGACCACCTTTATAGAGGCAAATGGTGATAGGAGAAGAAGGTTGTTTATAAAGGTCTTGTTGGGTTTCCTGAGGAAGTATACATTTTGGAGAAGGTTGTTCTTGAGGGATATTAGGCTCTTGCAAAGGATGTAGGTCCCTAAAGCTTGGAACTTCAAACTTAAAAGATTGACCCGAAGACTTGAAAGGCATACCTTGTTTGAAACTTGGAATTTTGTACTTGGGAAGCTCCTCCTTCAAAATCTAGTTTGGAATAAAATTAATTGATTTGTCTTCCAACCTTCGCACTTGAGCAAGCAAAAGATTCATTTTCTCTTGTTTAGCAGAAATCTCTTTTTCAAGAGACTCTTCATATTGTTTCTTTTGTATCCCCAACTCTTCTTGATAATCCAACTCTTGTTGGAAGTCATTTTTTTGGTCTTCTTCAATTTCACGCATTTTCCTTTGAAAATTCAACATGATATCCTTGAAGCTCAAGTTACCAACATTTTTAGGTTGGCTATGAGGAGAACTATGTTGGTTGGAGACAAAAATTCCTTCCTGTGGTTGAGTTTGAGCATATGTAGGCTGCCATTGGGTTTGAGCAGGGGTGGCTGGGTGGTAAGCATGATGATTATGTTGATAATTTGTTGTTACTGGGCTATTTGAGACAAAACCAACAGCATATTTTGCTTGGTATGACTAGTAAGGATATAAATGAGCAGAGTTTTCATGAAAGGGGGGATGATGAAAGATATCTCCATGAAATGAAGACATAATGTTGCATCTAATCAAGCTAGAAACACATTGAAATACTTAAAAAATTAGAATTACTAAGATTGATTTTTGTAAAAAATTTGATAGCATACCAGCATTTGGTCTTCTATAAAATAGTAGAATAACATGGAGTTGCTAGATATGCAGATTTCAACCTCTTAAAGGTCTAAAAGTTTCTAGTTGCATATCAATACCAGCAATACCATATATTCTTTGAACTATTTTGATTCAAACAGTCTGAATGGGCTGCCAAAAATGGTTATCACTCAATAATGCACCCTTGCTAAGTTCTACAAAAATTGTTATCACTCAATAATGCACCCTTGCTAAGTTCTACAAAAATAGTTATCATTCAATAATGCACCCTTGCTAAGTTGCAGAACTTAGCTTACTGGTGAAACATTGGATCTCTTCCAAGTTCGTGGGTTACCTATGAAGGAAGAGAACCTCTAGAGAGGGTTGGTTCCCTTGGAACTATCACCTAATCTAATGCTTTGCTGAGAAAAGAGAGGACTAACTTGAAAATGAACCTAAACTCTAATACGATGATGTGCCAAATATTTTTCCTCAAAACCTATACTGTTGTTTTGAATTCAAAATGATCAACAATCTAAGCTCAAAACTCACACAACTCATTATTTTGTATATCTTTGAAAAAGTGTTTCATAACAAGGCTTGGTATATTAAAAATAGTGTTTAGAAGGAGCTAGGAGTGCTATCACAACATAAACTCTATTCCTAACTAGTTAACACAAGTTATGACCTATAAAAATGCATACTTTTTCTACTCAAAGGCAAGGAAAATAGGACAGAAATCAAGGGGAAAACATCACCACAAGATTACTTATCAACTATCTAAAAGATTTGCACAATAAAACAACAATGAGAAGGTAAAAATAGCTTATTTTATTGATCAAAAAGATGTTACATATAGTTGTGTAAGCTTGAAAATGGAGTTACAATTTGTTGTCTCAGCATGAAAGAACTTGAAAAGATTACAATATATTGTTGAGAGAGAAAAGAACTAGTGAAAAATCTACCTAAGGCCTTGCCTTTATGCTATTCAACAGCTTACAAAAGAATAGGAACATGTGCTGAAGAAGTCTTCACTTCATTTTTGCTGAGTCAATCTCCTTTGGTCGTCCAAAACAAATATGCCTACTTTGCAACCCCTTAACAAGCCCCAAAAAGTTGTTTTAGTGGTGAAAAAGTCATGTTATGACCTTATCTACCATTAAGGCTTCACTAACAGCTCCTAAATACTCACAAATTCTCCAAAACTGCCCTAAATATGCTCCATTTGTTGTCCTTGTCACCCTTTCTTGAAATTCTAGAAGTTCTAGTTGTGCAAGGCAAAAAAGCCTTCATTTAAGGGACCAAAACTGCCCCTTGTTGACTTCTCGTGCCTTCAAACTTCAACTAACCTTAACTATAACCATGTAGTCCCTTTAAATAGGCTCCAAATTAGTTATAAGAGCCTCAAACTGACTTTTTAATCCCTTTGATAGTTTGAACTCATGAATACCTCATGATCTACATGATAGTAATGATATCTATTTAACATAGTTTGATCACACATCCATATTATATGCAAGGAATGTTAATAGGCTCCCTTTATCATGTAGCATGTTTCAACAAAACCATGAAAGCTATTATATCAACAAAGACCTTGTTGCCGCTCTCATCACCGCCCTTGTCTTCCATTGTCCATCTCAAACTTGATGACTATAGGACTATGCTTTCCCCTTTAATGATTGTCATAATTTCTAGAGTAGCACACTTTTCCTTTCCATTCTTTTCCTCGCTTTTTCCCTTGGTCTACCAAAGGTTATTGTATTCGGGGCTCTCTAAAAATATGCAATTTTCTACCTACTATACAGTCATTGTTTTCTTATGTAAGCATTCTTGAAGTTCTCATATTATTCCCTCAACAAAGTAGAACAATGCTCATTACCATGATTATCTTGTCTTGACAAACCAACTACAGTACTGCTCTCTTCAATGTCAACACTATCACAACCTCTAACTATTCTGCACATTCTTCTTCACAAGTCTATGAGATGCTTCTATCACCACCACTTCAAAAAGTTCTTGTGAAGGATGACTATTTAAGAAACATCACTGCCCCTCTTCAATGAGTACTTGGCACTGGTCTGATTCATGGTGAAGACCATACCTTATTGATCAATAAAAGGTGACTACCATTATAAGGGCTTGGACTGTCATATTCATCAACATATATAACCTTTCTATTAAAACCCTATTGGAAGGCACAGTCACAACTAAGTGTCTTCATTAGTGTCTTCAATACAAAACACAATCCTTAGACAATATCATTAAGCATAATTATCATGGGACATTGAACAATGAAGAGATGTAGTCAAAAATTATTGTTAACAATTAACTCATCATGCATCCCACTATCACATAAAACCTCATTAACAGACCTTAAAAACTCTGGCCTTCACTATGATATGACTATCCCTTAGTTGTCTTCATGATAAGCATCCATCATGGATCTCTTACTTCCCTTGACTACTATAACCATTGTGACATTAGAACATGAACATAACCCATTGTCAATCCATCTCTCATTCATGATTCATTTTCGCCTATATATGCTCACCAAACTACTCTATCATGATTCATTGTTCAATCATCAAGGGACTATCCTAACCCAACCTTTATGACAAGGCTTCTTGGAGATAATGTAGTACTATATTCATCCTTCCTATGTATTAAGTTGTGTGCTATGTTAGGGTGATTCAAAACAAGGCATCACTCATTTCTTATAAGCTCTTTGTGTTGTTGCATTATAGTTTCAGCCATGTCTCCACCAAGATATAGAACCATTGGAAGATATTGATAACAATTGTTAGAAAAGGTAGAATTTTCTATCAATAAATCAATAATCACAAAGCTCAAACCATTAAGAAATATTTGCTTCATTTGCAAGTATATATCAGCTTTGCAGTCAAGGCAACTAGATACATCTTCAACAATATTTTTAACAAGAGATGGCATAGGCATTGTTAATCATGTAAAGACATGACTTTCATGCTATCATCCTTCAATTATCACCAATAGTGGAAAATCTACATTATTCATAATAGGTCAGCAATTGTGTTCTTGACACATTGTTGTACTGTTCATGTATCTCTGTAGCATTATGACATTTCAAACCTATAGCTTATAGGTCTATTTTATTTTACTTCATTCAAAAAATGCACTTAGTTGCACCTTTCATCTCATAATATAGGCATATGCCACATCTCCCATGAATGCAAACCAATCCTACTATACTCAAATCTATGAACTGTGACTTCATGATCCTTTGAGCTTATCTCATCTCTAAGCCTTCATAATTATCTCCAGGTTGGAAATCAAACCACATTTTTTCCCTTCTTGCTTGGAATTTAATAAACAAACTTACATGACTGTCTCTTATGAACTGTCATCACCTTCATTTGTTGGCATTCCTCTTCACTGTCATAAAACACTTTGACACATCTAGATGATACTAGAATTTCTAGATGACTACTAGAGTTTTCCTCTTCTTTTCTCAAGTCTACCTTTATGAAGGGACTATCCTTAATCCACATTTATGATGAACACTATCAAACCCTTCAACTCTATAAATTGTCTTCTTTTCAAATTGCTCAATTTCCTCTATCTCCATGCACATTATCCATGAAAGATGACTGAATTTATTTTCCCACTTCAATACCTGAATTATAAATTGATTTGTGAAATCAACTCTAATTTATAATCTCTTTGAAAAATATGGACAAAATTATTTCTTGGTTCTCATAAAAAATATTATTTGGAGGGAAGCCTTGAAAATTAGACATTTGGGGCATAATTTCTCAAAAATCTAGACCTAACTTTCTCCAACATTCCCTTTTATGTTGGGTCATTTTCTCCTCAATCTCCCTACCAACTTATCAAAAAGTATGAGTGTGAAGCAACATTATAGTGCTACAATGACATTGAATTAACTCATGCACTACACATAATTTGCATAAAATTGACAAAGATCTTTATCCCTTGCAAGATAGGGCTTAGCAACTTCCATTTCATTACAAAACTGTCAATGTTGTTGATAACTATAGTTGAGTTCTTGTGGTCAATGTGCTCCATACAATCACTGTGCATTATATAATCTTGACTGAAAGTTATGACAAAAGGCTCCATAATTAGAAATGAAAAATAGCCAAAACAATCATGCACTACTCCACTCAAACTTGTAAAGGAAGCAAACCATCATGTAACAATACATACAATTGACTTGTAATAAATGTTCAAGATCATAAGAAGGCTTCTTCAATTATAAATGACAAAGGCATATTCTTAACCAAAACCAATATTTAAGGATGTTAACTTTATGACTATGCACCATTTGATAATTTCAAAAAAAATTGGTAAAAAAATACCCTCTATGAAGGCTCCACGATTATGGTAGAGAGACATATGCATTCTCAAACAAAATTGGCAAGTAATGATACCTATGATCTATCCAAGATTTTAAACCCCATCTTTTTCTTATCATAGATAAGTTTTCCACGTGTAACTAACCATAATCATGTGTTTAAAGCTCAAAAATTGAAGATAACTTTGAGCCACATTGCATACCTAAAAACCTTGCAGTTGAGTATTTAAGGTAGTAGAGAATGCAAATTCTCCTCTAGAAATGATGCTTACAATAAATGTGGCTACCATATTAGCTTGTTGAAGTTGTTATGAGAAAGGGTTGACCCATTCTCTTTGAACTCAAACTCTTTACCAAATAAACTCCCTCCAATACACGCTACGTGTCATATTTCTCTCCATTTGAACTGCAATGTGGGTCTTAACTGTAATAACTAGTTGTTGGTTTCATGCCACAAATGGAGGATTCTTTCAACGTAAACATAAGAGAAAACCCTAGTTCCTTGCTGCAACGTGGGTCAAATTTTGAATTTTCTCTAAAGGAAATAACTTCGCTCCTTTCCTTTCTTACATCTTGGTGCCCAAGTATTATACATTTTATTTAAGACCTTTCTTACACTTGGGGCCATTTTAATCTCAAGGATTAAATTTAGCAAACATTGTCATCATCCATCTTGGTTCAATGCTAACCTTTCTCATGTTGCTATACTATGTCTTTTATGTCATAGAAGATCCAGATTGTAAGATAACACCTTTTCCTCACCCAAAACTATCCTCTGATCATTTGGAAATATCAAATAACAACCCACACTGAGACAAGGAAGAAGTTTTCTACATAATGATGAAACACAATCCTCAATATTTAGACCTTTAAAAAGTGAAAGCACCCTCTCTTTTTCCTCTTTAGGAATGGATAGTTTAAATTCTTTCTCATTGTCCATGAAGCCATCATCATCAAAATTGTGTCACTACCAGATGGTTGTAGACGATCCCTGTCCTTTGGAAGAGGCAAGAATTGTTCAACACTACTAGCCCTTATGGAAGACACAATACTAGAGGAACATACTTTTGAGTATTTAGATATAGGAAACTTGAAGCCCTCACTCCTCCTGCTCCACAATCACAGAAGAAATAACTTAAACATGAAAAGACAACCCTATAGCCACGATGGAAGACCCTGGCACAAATAGAACAACATCCCAAGTATAAATAGTCAAGTCCATGTGTAGCAAAAGTACCAATTTTGCTACATAAAATTTCCCCCACTAGATGTGAATGTGCAAACCTTTGAAGAAAGTGATCATTCACTATCATCTGCAAACGGATGGTCAAATCGAGCGGGTGAATGGAATCTTTGAGGATTACCTCTGACACTATATTCAAGCAGATCATACTAACTGGCCCCACTTGT
>VDFB02147078.1:0-25027 GCA_007258455.2 Sequoia sempervirens | reverse complement strand
TAATCTATTTTGTATAGATAATAAAATCATTGGGTGGCTGAGTTTTTGTGGATGTATCCCATGTTGGGTGAACCACGCTAAATTTATGTGTTAATCTCCTTTGTGTTATTCTTCATTGTTATTTCTAGGTTATTTAATCTGCATATAATTGTTAATGTTTATTGCTCCAATTTGCTTGAACCCTAACAATTACAATACTAAAAAAATAACATACTACAACCACATGGGCCTTCTCATTACAAAAATCTATAAGCCAAAAACCACTATCAAAGCTCCCTTCTGTAACCTTTGTTCTCCCTCTTTATCCAAGAAGTGTAACTGCCTTAGAATATTCTAGAAGTTGTAACCCCATTTTGGTGCCAGAAATTCCACCATCTATTTCTCGCTCTAGAAGATTATATATATATATATATATATTTACAGCTTCTCAGGGTCAACTTTCGATCCAATCATCATATTTTTAATTGTAATATATCATTGGAAATTTGTGAAGAGATCTACATCCATCTTTCAGAAAATCTATAAGATTAGAGATTTTGCACCCTATTCTGGGGCTCCGAAGGGCCTCAATTTTTAGTTTTAAACTTTATTGGAGAAATTCCTCAAGATGAAATTTTAATATCTTCCAAATGGTACAAGATTTTGAGATGATTCTCTCACCAAAAACATTAATTTCCAATTTCACTCCTTGGGGTCAATTTTCATGTCCATAGGAACTCGAATAGGGCGACTTACTAAAAATAGCAAGTGACTATTTTTGGCTATTTAAAACTTTTAACTATCCCAAAGATTGCATAAGTCACCATGGGCCTCAAAAAAACTAAGGAAACTACAAAAAAAATGAAAATTCAATATTTTTGGGTGATGTGAGATTGCCCTTACACCACTAGATGCTCCTGCATTAGACACACAGGGTAATTTGAAAAGTGAACCTGTCACTTCTTAGATGTTATAGGGAAACCAAGATGGTTAACCTCAACTTTAGATAACCATGACGGATTTTCAACAAGTCTTCCTCTCCATTTCACCAAGTACTCTGTATATTGCCTTTTTCTTGTGCTTCTACCCACACAGTTATCCAAAATTTCTTCTATCTCTTCCTTTTCTAACGTAAGTGTTGGAATGTTCCACTGTGCCTTTTCCAATTCATTCTCCTTAACTCCTTCATGATATTGTGTCAAATCAACAATGTTAAACACAAGTGAAACATGAATCTCACTTGGCAACTCTACCTCATAAGCATTTCCTAAATCATGTTTCTTTAGGATCTTGCATGGTCTAAACTTCTTCATCTTTAACTTATTGTATGTACCAACTAGAAACCTCTCCTTTCATAAATGAACCATGACTTCATCTCCTACCTGGAACTCCTTATACCTCCTTTTTTGATCTTCCTTAGCCTTATACTGAGAGTTCATCTTATTGATATGTTTCTTCACCTCTTAATGCAAATTCTTTAGGTGCTCAGCAAAATCTTCAGCCTCGACACTACTCTTCTCTCCCTTATCTATCTTTATCAGTTCAGAAGTAGTTATTGGACTACTCCCATATAAAATTTGGAATGGTGATTTACCAGTGCTCTTGTTGATAAAAATATTATAAGAAAATCCCACCTGTGGTGCTTATCTCCTACTAAGCATCTCAACAAGTTACCCAAGCTCCTATTCACCACCTTTGTTTGTCCATCAGTATATGGATGGTGTCCAAAAATAAACTTCAAATCAATAGTCATCTTATTCCACAGTGTCCTCTAAAAATACCCAACAAACTTGGTATCTCAATCTGAAACTATGCTCTTGGGTAGACCATGTAGTCTCACCACCTCTCTGAAAAATAACTCTACAACATGAACAACATCACTAGTATTATGACACAAAATGAAGTGTGCCATATTCAAAAATCTATCCATCACCACAAATATGGAATCATACCCTCTCTATGTCCTCAATAATCCAAGGACAAAATCCATACTAATGTCCTGCAATGGCCTCTTAGGTACAGGTAATGGTTGAGACAATCTAGTATTCTGACTTGCCTCTTTTTCCATCTGACATACTCTACAACTTTGCACAAACTTCTTCACATCTTGTTGTAATTATGGCCAATAGTAACACTCACCAATAATAGCAATGATCTTATCTTGACCAAAGTGTCTAGCTAATCCTCCACTATGTTTCTCCTTGATTAGGTTATCTCTCATGGAACTCCTTAGAATGCATAGCTAATTCCCTCGAAACAACATATCATCTTGGATTGTAAAATCCAACCATATCTTGCTATCGAAAGTTATAGGCTCCATACAATCTCTCCAAGCCTCTGCAAAATTAGGGTCCTCAAGATACAAGCTCTTGAGTTCATTGAACCCAACAACTTCAATCTACATTTTCGTTAACAAACTTTGCCTCCTACTTAAGGTATCTGCAACTCTGTTAGATCTTCCACTCCTATGCTTAAAAAGAATGTATAACTTTGCAAAAATTAAACCCATTTCAAATGTCTTTGATTCAACTTCCCTTGACTATTTAAATATTGTAAAGCCTGATGATCAGTAAATAAAACACTCTTTTGGCAACAAATAGTCTCTCCATTTCTTCAAATCCTAAACTATAGCATAAAACTCCTGATCATAAACATAACACTTCTTTGCATTATTCAACTTTTTACTAAAATAGGCAATGAGTTTACTTTCTTAACTCAAAAAAGATCCAATGGCATTGCCACTAGCATCAAAATCTACTTGAAATACCTTGTTGAAATCTGGAAGTGCCAAAACAGGTTGCTTTGTAACTTTCTTCTTCAACATATCAAAATTTTTTTCTGCTCCTATATTCCACTTAAACTCTTTTCTATCCCCTCTCATTGTTTCAGTTAGAGGTGCACAAATACTACTAAAACCTTTGATAATCTTTCTATAAAAACTAGCCAAACTATGAAAACATATCACCTCAGTAGAACTCCTTGATGTAGATCATTCAATGATAGCTTTTACCTTCTTTGGGTCCATCTTAAGACCTTTTGTTGAGACAAAAAATCCCAAGTATACCAACTCTCTTTTCACAAAACTATACTTCTTCAAATTGATCAACTTCTCCTCTCCTAGCTTCTCAAAAACTTTTCTAATATACATCAAATGCTCATCCAATTTCTTACTAAAAATTAAAATGTCATCCAAATAAACAATGAAAATTTTACCCAAAAACTCTTTCAGTACCTCACTCATGAACTGCATGAAGGTGCTTGGTGCATTGGTTAGCCCAAAGGGCATGACTAACCACTCGTACAAGCCCTCTTTGGTCTTGAAGGATGTCTTCCATTCATCTCCTTCTCTAATCTGAATTTGGTGATAACAAATCTTCAGGTCTAACAAATCTTCAAGTCTATCTTTGTGAAGTACTCAGCTCCACTCAAACAATCCATGATGTCATCCATCCTTGGCAAGGGAAATTTATACTTGATGGTGATCTGGTTGATGGCTTTGGAATCTATATGCATCCCATCATTACCCATCCTTCTTTGGTGCTACTAGTGTAGGTACTACACATGGACTCAAACTCTCTTTGATCAGTCCCTTTCACAACAACTCTTGCACTTGTCTATTCAACTCTTCACTCTCCACTGGAGTAATATGATGAGCTACCTTATTTAAAAAAATTGGCTCTAAGAATCAAGTCCATCTGGTGGCTAATCTTCCTTACTAGAGGAAAACCTTCGGGCACATTATCAGAAACAATATCCTGAAACCCATTCAATCAATTTGAAACTTCTACAGGTACCTCATTAGTATCTTCTTTATCAACTCTAGGGATCAATACGAAACACATATGCTCGTGTCTCATACCTTCTAGGAACTTTCTTCCATCAAACAAATAAATCCTTGTAGTACCACATAGCTTTTTTGCTGCCTCCTTCAAGGGTTTCAACTTATGACGAACACCATTCTTTGTCAAGGAATAGGTGTTGGCATGTCCATCATGCACCACTCACCAATCAAATTTCCACAGTCTACCTAACAACATGTGACAAATATTCATAGGTATAATATCACACAAAACCTCATCCTCATAGTTACCAATCTTAAACTTTACCAAACATTGCTCATTGACCAAATCCCTATGGTCCTTTTGCAACCATGCGATTTGATATGGATTTGGATGCCTTCTCCTCTCCAAATGCAACTTAGTAACCATTTCCTCTAAAACAAGATTATCAGTGCTACCTCCATCAACGATAACATTACAAACTTTACCTTTGCACTTACATCAAGTGTGGAATAGGTTCTTTCTTTGATATGGTTCCTTCTCTTCATTCAACAAAGCTCGTATGACAACAAGGGCCTCTCCTCTTTCAGCGTCTTCAGAATGTGAAGATTCAACATCTTCATCTACATGCACAACTCGTGTGTTTCCTTCAGGTCTTCTATTTTTCCTCCCTTGATGTTGAGGAGACTCGTAGGCTCTATGTCCTTCTCTACATTGAAAACAGGTTCCATAGAAGCCTCCTCTTCCTGGTCCTCATCCAAATCTTCCTCTTCCTCTTTGGTCTCCATTATTTTGATCTCGAGGATGGTAGGTATTATATCCCTTATGGTTCTAACTGCTACTAGATCCTTCAGTCTTCTTTTGATCTTCACTTCAACCTCCATATGACCATCCACTAGCCTTTCCACCACAACCTTGTTCAACTTTTCTTCTACCTTCAAAGAAAATTGATATGCATGTTCAATGGTAGACATCCTTACCAAACTCAACTCCTCTTGGATGCTTGGTTCAACCCATAAATGTAACAGCCAACCTTCTCCTTATTGACCTTAGAATGGCCTATTCTGATCAAAACCTTGTAGAATTCTTTTGTGTAATCTTTGATAGACCTCCTTGCTTGCTTCAATCCTTGCATCTTTAACAAATCCATTTCATAATCTACAAGAATGAACTACCTCTTTAGTTTCTCCACCATCCAATCCCATCTAGTTATCTTCTCTCTAGCTCTTTGGTTTCTCTCCAACTGGACTTCTTTCCACCATATGCTAGCATGGCCTTTCAGCTTGGCCTTTGCAAATTTGACCCTCTCCAGATCTTCTATTTCCTCATACTCTAAA
This sequence comes from Sequoia sempervirens, assembly GCA_007258455.2. Lineage (NCBI taxonomy): Eukaryota > Viridiplantae > Streptophyta > Pinopsida > Cupressales > Cupressaceae > Sequoia > Sequoia sempervirens. The sequence goes on along the minus strand of VDFB02147078.1, from coordinate 19,932 downwards.
TACTCTTCCATGTCATGGACCCAATCGATCAACTCCTCTAGATTCAAGTTTCTAGAAAAATTAGAAACTTATATCTTCAGCCTCTTTCCAATCTTGGAAATGGCCCTAAGTAGTCTGACTTCTCTAGGATCTATTACATCATGTGCTTCTTCTTTCAAGGGCTCTTCATTTTCAGCCTCATCTTCAATTTCATCTCTTCTTCTAGCATCAAGTCCTTTATGCAACTCCTCTTGTAGTGCTTGAAATCGTCTTTGGAGGGCTCTAAACCCCTCTTCTGTTACCCCAACATTTCTCCCACCATGATTTCTTTGTGGAGGCATCTTTTCTCACAAACCCACAACCACAAGTCCTAGTGTAAATTGCCTCACATTCAGAGATCTGTCTACACACTTAGGAACTCCTGCTCTTCTACCACTTGATGAGTGTACTCCCCTTACAAAACCACACACACACACAACTAAACAAGAGAGATAAACAAAAAATGTAGAAAGAAACACTTGCTTTCTATTATCTTGAAGAAGTGAAATTACAATACTCAGATATTAACATACTACAACTACATGGGCCTTCTCATTACAAAAAATTGTAAGCCAAAAACCATGATCTGCACTACTGGAGCCCCCTTCTGTAACCCCTGTTCTCCCTCTTTATCCAAGAAGTGTAATTACCTTAGAATATTCCATCGTCTGTTTCTCACTCTAGAAGATTTTTTATATATATTTACAACTTCTTGGGGTCAACTTTTAATCCAACTGTCAGATTTTCAATTGTAATATATCGTTGGAAAGCTTGTGAAGAGATCTCTAGCCATCTTTTGCTACATCTATAAGATCAGATATTTTTCACCCTATTCCAAGGCTTCAAAGGGCCTCAATTTTTAGTTTTAAACTTTATTGGAGAAATTCCTCTGGATGAAAATTTAATATCTTCCAAATGGTACAGGATTTTTATAAGGAAGTTAAGGTAGTAAAACAACTTCCTACACTAATCTTGAGAGGAGAATAATGCAAAACTTTTATAGATATTTAACAGTTAGATAAACTTAAACAAAAATAACCATAAATATCATGTATACCACAACACAGTGATTTACATGGGGAAAACCCTTTCGGGAGAAAAACCTCACACTCCAAAAACAGCCCAATATATTATTCAAAAATAATGAAGATTACAATATACTTGTAGATCAAGCTTCTCACAGGAGTATCACCATCCAAAGATCCAAAGGCAACATGACCGCTATCACACTCTTAGAATACATTACAATACACAGGTGTAATACAATGCCCTCATAAAATAGGGTTTCCTTCTAGGGAAATTCAAGCTAATAAAATGTCGACTATCAGATCTAAGACCTAATTATGAATGATATAGATTTACAAAAATAAAATATAAATAATTTTTTCCTTTTGGGGGTGCTGCCCCTGTTGGGGAACACTTCCCTCGGAGCCCTCGCATGGGGGAAACCCCCCTGTGCCCCCTATCATCGACGTATCAACACTGTATGTAGTTGCAAGGTTGAGCCACATTATCCCAACAATTTTGAGGTGATTCTCTCACCAAAAATCTTATTTTCCAATTTCACTCCTTGGGGTGAATTTTCATGTCCATAGTAACCTGAATAAGCCGACTTACTAAAAATAGTAGGTGACTATTTTTGGTTGTTTCAAACTTCTAACTATCCCAAATATTACATGAGTCGCCATGGGCCCCAAAATAACTAAGGAAAACTACAAACAAAATGAAAATTCAATATTTTTGGGTGATGCGAGATTTCCCTTACACCACTAGATGCTCCTGCATCAATAGCTTAGCTCTATTTTTTCAATTTGAGGTGGTGACAATGAATGTTTTTTTATAACCATTCTTGAAAATCAAGATATGGCTTCTATTATAGACTAACACTATTTTGACTATCAGAATTCTAATTTACACTAAGACTAAGCTATTCTCATGGATCTATCTAAGGAAACTTTGTTTTGAATCGAATTCACCCTCTATTGCTTTACTTTATAGTACTTGTTTGTTGAGAAGCATGCATGTTTCTAACATGAGTATTGTTGAAAATCACACTAAGGGAATTGTTGGTGTGCAAAGAGAAGATTTAGAGCTTAGTGACAAGTTAGCACCCTTAGTTTGACGTACAATGTTGGAATACACATAGGAAAGTATGTAAATGCTTGGGATGATGTAATATAGTATTTGGAGATGTGAGATTCCAATGATAAGATTCAAGGTAAACTATGATCTAGGATTGTCCTTAAATATAAGATCCTAGATTCCTTAATTTGAAGTGTTTTGTCACCCAATCCAATAGATAATAGTCATATATTCCAAGAGAGTTGGCTCCAACAATTAGGAGAAGGAATTTACACTCATTACACAAGACTACAAGTGTAGTTCTATCCAAGGGACATATTTTCACACATGATCTAGTCCAAGGTAAGTAGAAATCAAAAGTAAGAGTCAATCTAAACCTATGGGAGCTAGGTAATGTTAATTGACATATATGTTGGAATTGTGTGCCTCAATCTCACAGGCTGAAACCTCTGAGTAAGCATGGTCGTTGTGACTACTGAGATGTCTGACTGATGGTGTTTGGTCAGAGAGACTCTTGGCGAGGGATGTTATCATTGTGACTTGTTGTGTTCGGTGTAACCCTCTACCGAGTGGGTTGGTCTGGCCAACAGGTTATTCTTATCGAATGTTGGGGAGACTCTGGGTGACAAGTGGTTTTGGTGAGAGGTGTGACCTTGGAGACTCTTGGCGATGGATGAATGTCTCGCCGATGGTTATACACTCGAAGTCATCGGGGTGACATGAAGGCTCGGTAAGAACTCTTGCCAATGGTTGATTGTCTCGCCGATGGTATGGTCTGTTGTCGGTATGACTCCTAGCGAAGGATGGACTCAGGGTGACTTGGAACCTACGTGGTGACTCTTAGCGACAGCCTAAATCTTGCCGACGAATGTTCATATCGATATGACTTGAGGACTCGTTATGACTCATAGCGACTAGCAATTGTCTAGGTGATGGGTCTGCTGAGGATATCAATGAAAGGTCTTGCCGATCTTGTCGATAGAGTAAGTCTCGCTGATGGGAGTGTTGATGTCGACGTGACTTTTGAACTCGTCTTGATCTCCTGTCGATAGCAGTGACTCTTTCCGATAGTGATGGATGTGTAATCAGTCTTGTAGCATCAGGGAGACACGGCTAGTGTCTCACCGATATGTGACACATTTTTTTGAATGCCTTGACCATTTGTCTATCCTACATGGTTTTTCTTCGACCAATCAGAGAAGCATAATGGGAACTGCTAACAGTTGGACTGTTGCAGTCGTTATTGTGAGGAAGATCAACAGACTGTGAGCGACATGGATATACTCTGCAATCAAAGATGATGAAGGATTGGATGAACAGTTGGATGAGTAACAGTGTGAGATAACGAAGTGTTGCTCAATTGAATACAAATTATTCTAAGTGAATTATGTGGATGTTTTCTGAGAGCATTTCTGTGTAAGGTTGATCAGTGAATATTATGTTGCTGTAAATTGACATTAGAGAGTGAAGCCTGTACTCTGTATGTAATTTTTCTACTGTAATACAAAGGGGTTTTTCTTGGTGTGGTCAATTTTTCTCTTGTAAGGGTTTTCCCACGTAAATCTGGTGTTCATCTGTGTATGTTCATTTATTTGTTTCTATTATTTCTTTCATGAATATCTTAATTGAACTGTAATTGTAAAATTTTAAAGACACCTCTGCATTCTTCCCTGAGGTTTTGGCGTTAGGAGAGTTTGTTCTGCACCTATTCTTTCCTTACAATATAGGATCAAGGCTTAGGTCAATGTATGTCTAAAATAGGAGAATTTAAGTATTAGGACATTGTATTGACCACATAACCAAAAGTAAAACTAAGGGAGAAATAGTATGCTAAGATGACCTAGTAGTGGGTTTTCCCTAAGTAAAAAATGTGCATCTATTGTTTCATGTATGCTAAGATGATCTATGTGTTTTCATGATGTACTTTTTTTTATATTGATTTGACAAGAATTATAGGTGGTGGCATTTGTATTGAGGGTTTGTTCAAGTCATTTCAATGTATAGTGTTTCTAATAGTTGTGTAGGAATACCCTCCATGCTTACAAATCAAGTGGTATCAAAGCAATTGTATCCCTTGGTAAAGTATTTGTTGTAGGGTTAGCAAGTATATGGCATCCACAAGATCAAGTGGAAACAATATCACATTTAATCTTGAAATTGGAGTGAGAAAGTGGTTAAAAGAGCAAGAATGACAAGAGAAGATAATGGAGAAGTGAGGTTATGGAAACTCGAAGAGGATTTTGCACATATTCTTAGCATAGAGTAGACGGTGGATAGATTGAAAAGTATGATGTTGGTCCTAATCTCTAAGTTACAAATTTTGAAAGAAAATAATTTATAAAAAGGAACCAAAGAGAGGAGATATGGAGCACAATGAATCCTCTAAGGGAAGATTCTTTAAGACAAAGATTTTTTTTATATTCATTCTTATGATTGTGAAATTAGTGATACAAAGTTGGACCAATGGGTGTCCCAAATGGAGGTATACTTCAATCTTCATTAGCTATCTCACCAATAAATTTATTTTCCAAGTTTCAATATTTTTGTGCATGCTCTTATATGGTGTGAGAGCTATGCACCCTCATTGGAAGTTCCAAAAGTGCAACCAATTTTGAAATGGGAATAATTTGAGGGGATTCTATGTAAAAAAAATAAAATTCATATGCCATGAAGGAGTGGATTATGCAATGGTACTAGAGATAAAGGAAAGGACAAAGAGTGTGCATGTCACCAAAGATTTTAGAAAGAGGGAAATAAAAATGGAAAGAAGTTCACATGAAGTATGTTGGAGAACTATTTGGACACTTGAAGATGCATTTTCTCATGGTCAAGCCATGAAAGATATGGAAGAGGCATATCCCCACACACAACCTTGAGTTAGATATGAAGAGGAAATCTTCCAACAAGAGATAGCAAAGTAATGAGTAGTAGTTTTTTGGTAATAAAATGAGGACAAAAAAGAAAAATTAAGATGAAATTTGCCCCATCAATTAAATCAAAGAGGAGAGGTAAAGAAAGGTTTCAATGTACCTATTATGATAAAAATAGGCACTCAAAAGATAGATGTTGGAAAATACACCTTAAATTGGCACCTTCAAACGAGAAGGACAAGCAATCCAATGTGATGCACAAGGCATTTGTTATTAAGTGTACTTCAAATGGAGATGAGTGATTTTCATGTGCTATTCTCAATAAGGGAGTACAAAAAGTTGGAAATAGCCTCAACAAAGTAGAAGAGTTAACAAAACTTTTCCAAAATAGGGTGCAAGTGAAAGGTATGAAAATTAATGATATGTTTCGCTATATTCTCAAGAAAATAATATTTCTAGTAGGTTGGCTGGGCTTGGAGGTTATAAATCATCCAATTCTATATACCTTGGGATGGTTCTAAAAAATATCAAACACAAAGGTGCAAAAGAAATGCAAGTTGTGGTTTGGTCTACACTCAAATTTCATAGATGAGGTATTGTTTGATGTTGTTCCATTAGATGTGATTGATCTGGTTTTTGGGAGTACCTATTTGTACAAGAAGGATGTTATTTATTATAGGAGGAAGAATCAATATAAGTAAACATTGAATGAAAAATAATTTGTTTTGAACTTGTATGAGGGAAGGTTGAAGATTGTTATTGGTGGCATTTCAAATCATAGAAGACTAATCAATGCCAATGGAAGAATTATTTCTTTTTTGGATGAACAAGTGCATGAAGATGTTGGTGTTTTAGCTTGAAATGAGCTCCATATGTGCAAGGAGCAACAAGTATAAAAGGAATCAAGGTTGTACCATGGTATCAAGAAAGTGCACTTTAATTGATTTCAGGTTGTAAATTTTACATAGAAACAATATTATTCTTCAATTCCACCATCCACTCGTTCAATAGGATATTACAAATATATAGGACAAGTATTCTAACTCCTATAACAAGTCCACTAACTTCTCACACTAAATATAGGTGGGTTGTTCAACCACCTTAATTCTCTCCCTCCTATTTTCACTCCTAAATATCTACGTGAGTTGTGTTATCAACTCACTTACATTATTAGGTTCACAATAATATAATGTTGTTGTTTCTCAACAACTTAATATTAATTTACATAATTCCATTTTATTACACATGCTAATTTAAACACCCATATGAACACTAATTCCTAACACCCCCTAGTGTGAACATGGGGAGAAAGTACATCACATGGAATAGAAACAAAATCGTATGTCGATGCATACTTTTAGGTTTGCATACTGCTATCTAGATCTTGCGGCACATGATCACCTACATACAAGAATTTATCCTACTTTTACTTCTGGTGAACTTATCATCGACAAACCACACTTCCAAGAAGTCTAGCAATCAAAGGATCTTTGTAGCCAACTGCTCTCCTATACAACTATTTACAATATCAATGATCTCTACATTCTCCTCTTTTCAAACTTAACAGGGGAATATACAATATTCTCAATTGTAGCCACTATTGTTGATTGTTTCCACTCAATCTCCAACAACATAGGAAAAAGTCATTTCCATTGGAAGTTGCCTTTGACTTTAGTCGGTTTGACACACATATAGTTGTCACTAATACAATTTTGCAACCCCATTGCTAATAACTAATGAGAGGTTATTGAATGTCCTCTAATCTCCTGTGTCTCTATCCTCTAGTAGGTTTTCTACTTAATCAAAAAAATTAGCTTATAGACAACTGGGTTATAATTCCCCCACAAAATAACGTATAAGCAATAGTACATCAAATTACAATTGAGACAATTTTTATTTTCTTATAATTTTTCAACATTTTTGAATTTTGATAGACATACTTTTGATGAAACAACAATTAAAAACTCTTGAAAATGAACCCTATTCTAAAATGACACAACTTTACTTTAACTAGACACAAAATATCTCTATAAAAACTAAGAAAACATGTTAGAGGATTTAAAAACTTAAACTAAATAATACAAAATTATTATCAACTCAATACGAATTGACTTAATTACAAAACACAACTTTACAACTAAACCTAATAAGGGACATAATATACAATAATGCACTTGAGCCCTTGATACACATTTCTTTTGAATCATTTTTCCTTGGTTCATTCGAGTCAAAAAGCTTATTACTGATTGCTCTAGGCACTAGCAATCAAAGTACTATAGCCTTTAGATCAACACTTTCTACACCATGTGCAGCAACGACGCCATTACTTTTTGTGGGCCATTGGTGTATCAAAACTCTCCATTGATGGTCATAGTGTCTGAGTTCATTTAGATAGAAAAGACCACCTCATAGCTAAAACTACATGTAGATATGGTGTTGTCACTAGTGGTGTGATACCTCCATGATCTTGAGTGCATAAAAGTGTCTTTCATTGTTGCAAAAGAATATTTTAGTGATTGAAATGACATGAAATATGAATTAGAAGAATTATGTACTTCAATGTCGAGATCATTAAAAGAGCATCAATCTAGACTTCCATAAGAGTCGTTTGGCTTGTTTATAAAGAGCTCAATGGCTGCAGATTTGTGGGTCTCTGATATAGGCTCGTAAAGCACAGCTACCCTACACACCAAAATGCAAATATGAGAGCCTTCACAAAAAATTCAATAACGACCACAATCAAGGAGGACTCATAAAGACATTCACCAAAGAACCAAATGGAGCTCCTAGGTTTTACTACACTTCACATGCACCATAAAATCTCAAACACTGTTATTTGACTATACTATATTACATACTTGTATATGAGCAAGCGTTCCTACTATTGAACACTCAGAATACTGAGAGGGGGGGTGAATTAATATTCTATTAAACCATTCAAACATTAGCCATCCAATTACCAAAGTATATTCAACTGTTATAAGGAAATAAAGCATGAAACATCCATAACATCACATAACACATGAACACCAAGATTTTTATGTGGAAAACCCAAAATGGGAAAAACCACGGTGAGGGTTAGCTCACAATACATTATAATCGATTATAGTATATTACTGAAGTTCTCACTATAGGTGGACTCACTGCCCACAATTAAAAAATATAGAATAAAGAAGGTGGATCACAACCTATCTTGAACTGTTACAAATGCATCTACAATATGCAAGGATACAACTCCAATGAAGCACAATAACAATCTTTGCACTGATCTGGATCAATGCTCTACTCTGCTCTGCATTCACACACCTTACAAATCAATTCACACTAGTCTACTCAAATTCACATCATACACAATCCATGTCGTATCTATATCTCATCACTTGTCACAAAACACTGAAAACAATCCATCATATAATATCAACATCAAGTGTAACATCAATTAGGTCGGCCTAATTAGATGTAACACCAAAAATATAACTTTTCGGCTCAAAAAATTATCATCCATATTATTACATAGCACAATTCAAAATTCAAAATATCTTAAGATAGGTTGACATGGACCTAAGATAGATCCCACATAAAGGCTCAACACATATTAACCCTTCACATACTCATCAAATGTGTTAGGTCAGGACACCATAGGACCTAAACAAAAATCCTTCAACTGTTCATCCAATTCGCAACACATGGAATTCAAAACACGATACCATTTGGAATTCAAGCTCAATTGACATCTAGAAAATTATCTTCAACACTGCAACATCAAAGACTCATCTGCGAAGGAGTGCAGAATCTCCCACACAAACACACTATTTAGGAAATGACTATGAAATGCCAGACTAAACTCTACCATTCATATATCTTAGAATGCTTCACCAAACCAGATGAAATCTTGGATTTAGATGCATCTAACAACCACAAAAATAGGTTAGAATTGTGTGCGGACCCAAAAACTGATACACTATTATAGTGAACTAGCAGTTCTGACACTTAGTCATATTTCCACACAACTGATCTTTTTGGACCAAAACTTCTTACACAAATGAATTGGAATTAGCACCTCAAAAATTTGTTAGGATTGATCAAAGTGATCCACAACAATGTTGACATCAATGACAACACTGTATTACATCATTATGAACTTTCTCCATGCTCATGTTGCCAACTAGCATGATCATTGACAATCTCCTCAAACTTCCAACAATCTCCCCCTTTGTCATTGATGCCAACATGCCAAAAATCTAAAAAATGATCTCCAATACTCTCCCCCTTTGACATTAAGGGAAAAGGGTGCCTATACAAAACTGTTTTGACTCTTACTGGAGCTCCCCTTGAATGATGTAGCCATATATACAATTGTGAAAATAATTGACTCCCTTTGAATCATGTACAAGAGCAACTCTATATGTCTGCATTTATACAAGTAGTATGAACATAAATGCATAAAAAGATAGAAAATGAGTCAATCGGAGGTGGTTGATGCCTATAATTTCTTCACCTAATCTTCCTAAAGCTAAATCTTCCTTTGTGGAGTGGTGCGGACCCAAAAATTGATACACTATTACACTGAACTGGCAATTCTAACATTTAGTCAGATTTCACACAATTGATCTTTCGTAACCAAAATTTCTTACAAAAATGACTTCCTCAGCACCTCAAAAATTTGTTAGGATTGATTAGAATGATCCACAAAAATTTTGACATCAATGACAACACTATATTACATCATTATGAACTTTCTCCATGCTCATGTGCCAACTAGCATCATCAATGACAATCTCCTCAAACTTCCAACATCTACAACTAGGAAGCTACAAGGAAGCTATCTAGAACGGATTACACATTCACATACACAAACTCATAGTTAATTTTGACATAACTAGGTGGGATTAAAATCTCACCAGCCCATCTCTTCAACCTAATACCATAATGGAAAACAAGGTGTAAATTTTACACTAAAAAATATTATTCTTCAATTTCAAACTCCACTCATTCTAATTCCTATAACAACTCCACTAACTTCTTAGTGGGTAGTGGGTTGTTCAACCACCTTAGTTCTCCCCCTTATTTTCAATCTTAAATCTCTACTTAACAACTCACTTACTTTACTAGGCTCACAATAATATAATATTAGCACTTGCACCTAAAGGAGGTTCAAGAATTATGCCGATAGAAAATTATATGTATGTTAATGTGTTAGAGAGTATGTGTTTGTGCATGCAAATTCTAGTTGCATGTGGCTGGATTAAACAATTAATAATAAATACTAAATTAGTTTTATTTTTTGTTTATTATTTTATTAATATATGTTTATTATATTATTTTATCTTATTATTGTTATTATATAATATTATTACATTTGTATATTATTAATTAATGATTGAGTTTAGTTAGGATTACTATTTAAACTAAATAATATTTATTTTTTAATTAGATTATGGTTAGCCTTCAATTTGATTTACAATTTAATAAAGGGTTAAGTTAGGATATGATTAAATTTGGCTTATTTTATATAATATATTATTGCTAATAGTTATATAAATAATATTATAGTTACTGTGAATAAATATTCAAAAAGCTCCCTTCGGGTATATCTTCGCTCTAAGTATTGGCCCACGCATTGCAAAGTTGCCTCCTCGGCCTTTTTGTCAAAGTTTGTGGCTCCCTCCACGTGTCTGTTTTGCGCTCCCTAGAGGTTTCCTTTCCTTCGCATTTCAGAAATCCCCACTATGCTTCCACGTGTCGTAGTTGCGGGCTTTTTTTATCATTCCTTTTTTGCTTCCTCATCGGGCCCCGCTCAAGTGCCACATAGCTCTCATTCCCAAAGAAATTTTCCAGGCCCCACGATCGGCATCTGCAATGCACTTTTGCTACGTGTCTGCTTCGTGCAAGCTTTTAGCCCAAGGATAGAGAAAGGCTCATCAATTTCTGCGAGAAATATCAAGGAGTAGTGGCTTGGTCCTATGATGACCTGAAGGGATATGATCTTGACATCATCCAACACACAATTGAGTTGACAGAAGGTGCAAAACCAGTCTGACAAAAGAAGAGGCCAATGAACCCCAAAATTGAAGCACTAATGGCGCAAGAGCTAACAAAGCTAATCGAGTCGTGGATTGTCTTCTCAATCAAGCATAGCACGTGGGTATCCAATCTAGTTCCGATCCGAAAGAAGAATGGAGATATCCGCTTATGTGTAGACTTCTGAGACCTGAACAAAGCATCCTTGAAGGATCCTTATCTGTTTCCTTCTATGGAGACAATCCTACAAGCAGTAGTAGGATCAAAAATGTTTTCTCTACTTGATGGCTTCTCCGGTTATAATCAGATCCAAGTTAAAGAAGAGGATCAACACAAGCCTACGTTCACTACAAAGTGGGGAACATTTGCATATGCTAAAATTCCTTTTGGTTTATCCAATGTAGGGGCAACATTCCAACAGGCAATGGACATCGCTTTCAGTGAACTGATCAATAAGATTATCCTAATTTATTTAGATGATCTTACTGTGTTTTCTAATTCTAGGGATGATCATTTTGATCACTTAGAAATGGTTTTTCAGAAATGCCAGGATTTTGGGGTTTCCCTGAATTCAAAAAAATGTGTATTCGGAGTGTCGCAAGACAAGCTATTAGGACACATGGTGTCCAAAGAAGGAGTTTCAATTGATCTCGACCAGGTGAAAGCCATCAAGGAACTTCCCCTTCTGGTTAATAAGAAAGGTGTTCAGTCCTTCTTGGGAAAGGTAAATTTTGTTAGTAAGTTTATTTCTGACTTTGCAGGAATAATTAAGCCAATCACCCTAATGCTTAAAAAGGATCAAGCATTCAAGTGGACAAAGGAATCTCGAGAAGCCTTTGAAAAGGTTAAAGATGTCATTTCCGCAGCTTTGATACTGGTTAATCCAGACGTATCTAAGGATTTTATAATGTATGTATTCAGTAGCAAGTCCAGTATTGCTACTGTCTTAACTCAAAAGGATAATGAAGGAAAATGAGAACATCTGGTGGCATTATACTCCTAGACCCTGAAGGAATATGAGACGAATTATAATTTCCTCGAAAGGAAAGCCTTTGCAATAGTGAAGGGACTTAAAAAATTATGCCATCTAATTTCCTGCAACAAAGTTATTGTCTATGTCGCGCATTCTAGTGTGCGCGAATATATCATGGAGGGAGAAATCACAAAAAAAAAGAGCTAATTGGATCACCAAGATCCTTGAATATGACATTGAGGTCAAACCCACTAAAACCATCCGTGGAAGAGGATTGTGTGAATACATGGCGCACGACGAAGAGATACCTGCCGAAGAAGAGCAGTCAGAGCTTGTTTTGATAAATGAGCCATGGTCTGAGGGTTGTTGGCTAGCAAATAGAGTGAGGTTTATGCAAACAAGAAAGTATCTGCCAGGTCTTTCCTCCTAAAAGAGGAGATACTATCGGCTGTAGAATTGCAGATATGCGCTAGTGGAAGGGATCCTTTTCAAAAATAATTTCAATGGTATCCTCTTGTGAGGTGTTACTGCAGAGCAAGTGAAGAGAATCCTCAACATTTTCCACAACAACGTTGCGGGTGGACACTTCTCCGCTAAAACCACCGCCATCAAAATCACGTGCATAGGTTACTATTGGCCCACACTTTTCAACAACTCTCACTCTTTGGTGAAGTCCTATAAGGAATGTCAAATCTTCACAGGCAGAAGGAAGAATTATGCAATGCCTCTCAAGCCTATAGTGGTGGATGAACCATTTGCACAATGGGGCATGGACTTCATTGGGATGATTAATCCCACTTCCAGTGTCGGGCACAAGTGGATTCTGACCGCTACAAATTACTTCACAAGATGGACAAAGGTCGTTCCGCTTAAAAACATAATAGAAGCAGAGATAGTGGATTTCCTCGAAAAGTTGGTGACAAGGTTCGGTCCTCCGAAGACTATCATTTCTGATAATGTCAGAGCTTTCCTAGGCACAAAGGTATGTCACTTTGCATTAACAAATGGCATATTCCTTAAGACATCATCGAATTATTACCCACAGGGAAACGACCTAGTGAAATCAACAAACAAGAACCTGGTCAGGCTCCTTAAAAGAATTGGTTCAGAGCACCAGAGGGAATGGCACAAAAACCTTCGAGCAGCACTTTGGGCAGACCGCATAACTCCTAAGCAAGTCCTTAAGACTTCGCCTTATGAGTTAGTATACGGGAAAGAGGCATTGTTGCCTATATCTATGGAGATTCCAATGCTTCAACTGTTGAAATCCCTTGAGATAGAACAAAATGGCGCCATGGAGGTTCGGCTTGCCGAACTGTGAGAAGTACAAGAAAAAAGGGAGAATTCCCTAATAGCCATGACAAATCGCCAGCAAGTGGTCAAGCGATGGTTTGACGAGAGGGCTTCCGACCAAGGCCTAAAATGTGGAGACTTAGTGCTGAAATATAATGAAAGGGCTGCTAAGCCAGGTTAGCATGGAAAATTTGATAGCCTATGGGAGGGCCCCTTTAAAATCATTCAGTGCAAAGAGCATAATGCTTTCGAGTTAGAAAGCATGGAACAGGAACCCTTGGGAATTTCGGTCAATGAGATTCATCTTAAGTTGTTCCATTAAGTGCCAAATTTTATTATTGTACATATGTTAATATGCTTTTATTTTCTTTCCCTTTGTGTTGGTCGGTCTTTTTAGAAATTAGTGTGTGTTTCGGCAAAAAGCAACCCATTATTACAGAGAGTAGAGCAGTAGAGTTGCTTTATAGAAATAATTAGGAAAATACACCCATATGCAAAGGAAATATGCAAATATGCTAATAAAAAGAACCCATACAACAGATATGCAAAAAGAAGAGAGAGTCATGGATTTTATAAAGATATATGTCATTATATATATATTCTTTCATTTTTACATGGCCTTAAATGGTTGAGAGAGACGTAATTCAAAAAGTATATGATTATACATGCTATTCTTTTCATATATGCTCTATCTATGGCCTTTTTTAGGCTTATATACAAAAATTGGAAATGAGTGGTATTCTTAACAGCAGACAACAAAGAAACAAGGAGGCATTTTATCCAAGAGCATGGGCAACAGTAATCGACACATTAACAACAGCGCCTATCACATCTTCATTAGCAAGTACTTCAGCAGCAGACGTAGAATAATTTGGAGCAGCCGCCATTGGCGGAGGGAACACCAGGTTCCTGAAGTCAGTGCACCAATCAATGTTGTAGAATGGTACTATGTTGTAGCTACGAAACAGAAAGTGCAAGGCCTGGGTAACCCTTTGCTAGTGCTTGTCGCGTGTTTGGAGGCAGAATCCACCGAGAAATGGCAGCCATACGACGACCGTTTCTTCCTCGATATAGCATCGGAGGTCACTGGTTGTTGGCAGGCCTACCCCATATGCAGCGTGAGCGACCTCACCTAGACCATTCAGGTACTTTTTCGAAAAAAATTCCTTGACCAACTTTAGAATTAGAGGCCTGGGGATACCAATGTCTAACATTTCAATGCAACAAAGTGCGAGCAGATATTGATGTTTACACAATATTTGTCTTCATACTCTATGCAGTCCTTACCCAGAACCCATTTTATGGCTATCAAAACCAGGGAGTGTTTATTTTTGGTCATCCTTTTCAAGTGCCTAGTTGAAATCTCTCTGAGGAAAGTTGTCTAAGACTTGTAAGAAACTAGCCTAATGGGAGTATCCATGGTACTGACACAAGGCTACTACCTTCTAACTACTCCTAAAACTTTCCTACCACCTAGCCTATGAGAAAACTCACTTGTTGAAGCTAAATATTGCGCCAGTGACCTATTGCTAAAATTTTCTCAAATGGTAAGTGTGATTTCCTCACTACTTAGCGGCCTATTTATAGAAAAAATGAGAAAAAGCACGCTAATCTGTTTCGAGAAAACATGATGAACTTGAAAGGCGTGCCTACGTTTGCTCGCATTTCCTAACTGGTTGCGTCTGTAAAAGTACGGCTCAATGCATGCTAAGTTAATAAGAGCTAATTAATTAGCTTTAAAATGGTGGCAATCATCGACAGTAAGCTGCACGGTCCGTAGGCTATTGTGTCACCTCATAGGCACTTCCCTGAACCCAAGGTAGGATTCATATCTTTTCAGGCGGTGGTTGTTTGGTTTGGCTTAATCATTCCATCAGGGATATTAATTGCCAGCACATACTAATGCAGGGCTAGAAGGCAAATTTTTGGTTCAAGTTTCAAGGAAATCACAGCGTATCACATGGTTGCCAAATGCAATAATGAATTCTTGCCACTTCGAAATGGAAAGTAATTCATTTTTGCATAAGCCAAGGAATTAACGGTACATGTCGGATTAAATGCAAAAGCATACTTTCCTCTACAATCTCGAGAAAAGATAGCTAAAATTTTGCATGAGAAGGTTTTTAATGCTTAATGTCTTTTGAAATACGCCAATCCAAGTGAAGAGAAGTTTTAGCATATCCAAAGTCGAGTAAAATTACAAAGAATTCAAAACCTGTAGAAGCTTTCATCTGAAGGAAAAATGTCGGAGAGTTCATCACAACAAATTTAGGAGGAGGTTGGCCAATGCTTGCTC
This sequence comes from Sequoia sempervirens, assembly GCA_007258455.2. NCBI lineage: Eukaryota > Viridiplantae > Streptophyta > Pinopsida > Cupressales > Cupressaceae > Sequoia > Sequoia sempervirens. Next base: position 4,379 of record VDFB02147078.1, on the reverse strand, counting down.
AGTGCTATACGGTTGTCACAAGCTGTGTATATCTATGAAGATTTATCATATGCTATGCCTGGTATACCAGGCAAGCCAAAGAGGGAAAATACAATACAGCTGGATAGGCCCAAAGATTACAAAAACCAGAAAAGGGTTGAGGAGGAATGGGATAATATTCATGACCCATGCCTCGCAAGAAACCCTAAGTCTTTAAGAGAACCAGCCTATGCAAAGATGAGGTCACCTAAGGGAGCCACATCGACAACAAAGAAGGTTTGGTATAGTGGTCTTCCACAATACATGGTCCCGCTGGTACATTATTGTCCGGAGATAGTTGATGTCGCCATTCAACGTGATAACCTGAGCACTCGCTGCATTGAGGGCCAGACTTGAAGTGTTCACATCAGCCCACAAACCATTTGGCACGTGCTATGTATCCCGGACCCAAGTACCAGAAAGGAGAAAATCAAGTCCTTCTCTCTTGCCAAAGTAGAAAATACGTGGAAGGCGATGAAAAAGAGCTCAGATTTCCTAATAGAGGAAATTGGTAGGAAGGGAATCCTAGGCGCTAACCTTTCGAGTATCTCGTTGCCGCACGGTTCATTTCACGAAGACATGCAAGATGCCTTGTCAATGCTAGCGTTTGTGTGTGGTCGGAACTCCGACGAGATGGTGGAAGCCTTTCAACTAGGGTTGGCTTTTCAATTCCACAAACAACTCAATATCTTCTGGTATGATTTCGTTGAATTCATGGTGGAGGAAATGATATAGCAAATAGAAAATTTCCGGTGGAGGGAAAGTTTAGATTTCTCTCCTTCCTGGTTCACATGTTCCTACATCAAAACCATGATTTCTTCGGCAGATATTTTGAATTGTCGATTTTTGATGAGAAGCAAAAGAGGAAACCAGTATCCACATGGACACCCTTTCTTTCCATGACATATGATTACTATGCATTTTTGGATTATTTTATAATTCCAATCTTGCAAGATTTACGAGGAGGTGACACAATCCGGCTCAACATAGATTAGGCCGGATATATGCTGAGTTTCACTCCCGCTTGTGACTGGTTCTTTAGAGCGGATTTCATCATTCTCCGGATGTGGGGCTTCATCAGTCAACCTTTCCTACTTCCAACGTATGTCACAAATAAGGTGCTCATGTTTGAAATGTATCGGCAGGTGTGTGTCATTGATTATACCTTTTGCAGTAACCCAAGTGTTAAGAGGAAAGGATTATTTACTTGTCCAAAGAATTTCAAGACAGTAACTCTGTTAAAGAAGCAATTGGATCATTTATTGCAGGATAAACTAGCTCATTTAGGGTTGGTTTTAGTAGGTGATAAATGGGATTACAACCCTTTCAATGACCTGTCATAGCCGCACATGAAGGTTAGTCATGTTCCTCGACCCTATTGGGAAAAGAGGCGCAACCCGCAGGCGGATAAGGATGAAAATTTTGTTGAACTAGCGCGTGTTCCCACATAGGATAACAGAGAGCCTTGGCACAAGTTTTACTTTGTTGTGGTGGTGGCTAAGGATAGTGTCCAAATGAACCGCACCATGTACAACTAGCTGCTAAAGGACAAGGAATGGACTAATGAGAAGATAGAAGCTTTCTGGAAATTTCGCCAAGAAACAAGGCAATTGGATGCCCCTTATGAAAGCTTGAAGGGGGACAAAGAATTTGAAAAATGGTGGGATGAGGAGCATCCCAGCCCCAACTCTAGCGCTAATAAGGCAATGACCCGGAAGGTGAGTCTGAAGAACAAGAAGAAGAAGAAATAGCGACTTCTGCATCCTCTGCACCACAACAGAAAAGCTCTGGACAACCCGTCTCTGTAGCCACCAATGTGTGGTTTAATGCATCAAGGTCTTCGCATACTCTCACTTGGGCCGCTAAGGTAGCTAGAGTACTACAACAATAGCCGACAGTAACTGCCGAGGCTGGGGAAACCCCGCCCGCAAAGCAGCAACATACAGAGGCCATTACTGGAGAGAGTTCGCAAGAACCCGCCAGAAGACAGGGGCTTGCAACTAGCCAAGAGCCCGAAGACGAGGAAGAGTCGCTAGCGATTCTGGAGCCACCATCGACCAGTCAACGGGTAAATTTTGCTCCTTCTTCTCTTACTTCTCAATCCTTGGTATCATCTATTATCTCTGCAGCAATCCCCACCATGAGTGTTGGCCCACCGTTTCCCAGTTTTGATCCAAAGCATGCACGAGGTTTCGCCCAATTCTCACAGGTCACTCCACTCGCCTTTACCCCTCCATGAAACCTTACGCCATTTGTCGCCGCTCAAGCCCTCCTTGCCTCGCTTTCTGAAGGCATACCTGTTGTCAGCACCCCTACGTCTACTATTGCCGCAAACCTTCCTCTTCCCTCACAACAGGCCGAATCTACGATGACAACTCCTTCACCATTCCAACCCACGAGTCCTCCCATCGATTCACCAATTGAGCCGTGGCAAGTGACAAGCCCTTTTGCTAGTTCTCAAAAGCTTTGGAATGTGCCCCCTTCTCACCGCAAACTGTCACTCTCCAGAAAAAACAAATATCTGGGCCTATCAAAATTACCTATCCATATGCCCTACCCTCTGGTGCTCCTTTCACAGGTGGGCTAGTCTCGTCGCCAGCCTAATTCATGGCGCAGATTGACTCCGAAAAGGAAGCACGTACAAACCGAATGCAAAAGCACAAGGCAAAGGATGATAGTGCTTCTGTTGAGCCGAAAATGCAAACTCTCTATGATGAGACCTGGAAAGAGCTGAAGTTTACAACCATGTACTTGTCGGTAACCAAGCCATAGGGGGAGATGCATCTAGAAGACTGAAATATATGTGGTAGGGCTTGACATGAAGGTGGCTTGACCACAAGATAAGGTTGAGCTTCTGGAGGAAACACAACGGGTGGTCACCTCCGACTTCCTTAAAACTGGTCACGAGCTAAAGAAAAGAGATGAACAACTTAAATCAGGAAAGGAAAAAGCTAGTTTTTTGGAGAAAAAGGAGAAATCCCTAGAAGCGGATGTTGCACATTTGACAAAAAGGGAACTAGCAGCAGATAATGAAAAGAGAAGACTTTAGGGAGAACTTGCGAGGGTTCAGACTCTCGACCCTACTATGGTTAGCGAGTTGCGTACTAAGAATTTGGAGGCGGAGCAGAATTTGCAGCTAAGGAACAAGGAGCTAGAGCGGCTTCGCATTGAATATAATCAGGGGATAGCACAAAAGAATGAGGCTTTAGAGCATTAGAAAGCTCAATATGAACAAATGATATAGGGGAAAGATGCCAAGTTTAAGGATCAAAAGGTCCAATAAGAAAGAAAACTTCAGGAGACAAAGTCCTCTCTTGACGTGCATTTGGAAAACCACTGCCGAGTTGAGGAAAACTGGCATAAAGAAATGAGTAGCTCCATAGAGCAACTGGCATCTGAGAAAAGAAAAAGGGCAGACTTGGTTGAGGCCATTAATTCAAAAGACGCGAAGATCTCTTCTCTTAAAAGCTCGCTCTTGTCCTCCCTTGCGCAGTTGGATCTTATTCCGTTGGTTAGGCAGTTGTACATTTCTCATTGGGAAAAGATTAAAACTTTTTTCCTAGCACTGCAGCCCACCCACCGGTTCATCGCCAAAGCATCAAAACTGAGCCAGGAGGCTCATGATACAATTGAGAAATTCCCACGATTTATCTTGGAAAAGGTTCTGAAAGCAAAAGATCTGCTCACCGAGCTATATTTGGTCTCTGATGAAGACCTTGCCAAAGCAGGAATTGAAAATTAGGATGTTGCTGCCCAGACGGAAAACAAGTTTATCCATTGCCACTCTGCCTTCCAGCGCAGTAAAGCGGTTGCTGCTACTCTGAACAAGACAATGGACAACATGCAGGAGAGTTTCTCCAGGTTAAATGGGATGGGTCTGCCGTCTTCATTCCTTGAAGATGGCTCTATTGCTACGGCCGAGCAAATCACGGAAAGAATAGAGAAGGAAAATGACCCCAATGCTTTCCAGACTTTCAGCCATCCTCCTACTGCAGCGGACATTGAAGGAGTTATTCATCTACTTGCGCAGCTACTGTTCCATTGTGAAGCAGGGGTCAACTTACCTGATGCACTGCCTCATAAGGAAACGATTGACCTAGGCGGAGTGCAGGAGAATTTGCACAACATAGTAAGGCCATCCGAGGACGATTGGTCGCCTCTGCAGACGGCTCTTTCCAAGCTCTGACTTCGTCACCTGGTGAATGGTGCTTTGGTCTGTAAACCAAAGAAATTTTGGGTTCTTCGTTCCTCAAGCGAAACGCCCCTGGTAGTCGCCAAAAGCTGTGAATAAATATTCAACAAGCTCCCTTCGGGTATATCTTTGCTCTAAGTATCGGCCTGTGCATCGCAAAGTTGCCTCC
>VDFB02147077.1:0-24388 GCA_007258455.2 Sequoia sempervirens | reverse complement strand
AATAGGGTTTTTTATGCCAAGTGTGAATAGGAATACTCCTATCTATTTTTTGAGTCAAATTCCATGGCATTAGATACCCTACCATCCTGGTTGTCTATACCTTGATGCATTGTATCTATGTGTTTTATCAAACATAAGGAAAGTTGTACCGTTCATGTCCCAATCCCTGGATAAGCAAATCATCATCACTCATCACCATATCTAATAAAGTCTTGATGACTCATGGACTTGTTGGAATTCTACATCTTCTTGGACTCAAGGGTTCATCCATCTATCTTATTCTTCTATCTTTACTAAGAATTCTATCCAAGTGTCAAATAAAAATATACATGAGGCTACCCATGGCCGATGACTGTCTATACATCATCAAATTTGTGTACATCAAACATTTGAGATTTCTATTCCTCTTCAAGTTGAACTGCTCCTAAAACTTTTTCACGAGATTGACCAAATTTTGTAATTTTCTCTTGATCTCTCGAGGGGGCAGTGTAGCAGTGTAATTCCTTTCGCTGGGACAACAGTCAACCATTCAAAAAAATTAGGAAAATTTATAATTTTGATCATGGCAGTGTTATTCTTTGAACTGATGCAACAGGTACTTCGCTTAAAAGATTGAAAAAATTTAGACATGTAAAATATCCTAATTGATACTGGATATCTAATTCTGATCAACTAACACCATTTCTTCTAAAATAATCTAAAATTCATCATTTAATTGAATAATCAACATTATTTAATTAAATTTAGTAAATTCAGCTATTAATCAAATAATTAAATTTATTGGATTAATTCACCCTTCTTGTAACTAAGTATTCATCACATTTAATCAAATCAAATCATTTAATTAAATCCTCTCTTAATCCTCCCATTTGATTAAAAATCAATCAAATCAAATATCACATCTCCTAATTCACTCCAATTAATTAATTCTAGATTAATTAATCATAAATCAACTTTCTAATCATCATTATCAATTCCTCTAGCTTTTAACTCCTCAAGAGTTAAATCAACCCATGGTCAACTAAACAGGTTGCACATAAAAATACTTTCAATTAATTATTTAGTTCATCTATTTTCCCTCACCAAGGCATATTCCAAGGAATATTCCTCTCAATAACCTCTCATTCAATTTCCCTCCAAAGGTTTTCAAAAATCTATCACATCCTCTTACATTTGAAATAAATTCTCTTACAACCTTTCAAATCCTCTTACATCCTCTCAAATCTCATTCAATTCCTCTTACACCAATTTCAAATTCTCAACCAACAACATTTACTTCTCTTCCATCCTCCTCCACTCACACATTTCCCAAAATGTGCTCCAACTTCCTCTAATAGAATTGTGACACTTGGCACATTCTCATTGGCTTTCAATTTATCCCACATTCATCAAATCCTCTCATTCTTCAATCCTTGGTTTCTATAAATAGAGGCATCCTTTTCATCCACAACTTCATGCATTTCCATTATAGTCATTCGAGTTCATAGTTTTCCATCATTTTCAAGCATCATAGCTAGATTATAGTCAATTTCACTCTTTGAATCATCTACACTACATCAAGTTTATCAAAGGGATTGGGAAAGGGCTTCTTTCCAAATCAAAGGAGCACCACTCCCCCTATGGGATGAAGGTTTAGCTAGTTCAATTTGATTTACATGTTATCTTTCATGTTTTCTCTTGAATTTGGCTAAAGAATCTCATAGGGAACATTATATTTTCTTTTCTAACATGTTTGACTCTTGTTTGATGATCTCTTGTTAGTTTGTGTAGGTTTTGTGCTCACAGGTATAGCTTCTTTTTATTAGTTTTCGGTTACTTTAACACAATTTTCTATTGAATTTTAGGGATACTGATCTATTTGCTAAGAAAATTATGGCTTTCATTGGATTGAAGAACAAACCTTAAGCTACTCACATTATTTGTTATAGGGATCTTGTGTTTAATTTTTTATAGATTAGGAACACTTCAAATTTATAAGGTAAATGAAATTTGTTTGTTGTGTCTAGTAAGTCCTTAAGTACGTATACTCTATCCTCATCCCTAGTACAAACTTGGAGATCAGAAATACCTTAGGATTTGCATTTTTTTGTTTACCCAAGGAAGTGATTGTCTGTGTATACTCTTCTCTTGTGACTACAAAGAATGATCTTGGGAATCAAAAACAACATCATTCTTTGTTTGCTTGTGGTAGGAGGCCTGCTTTGGGACTTCATCACCCCAAGGAAAACCTTAACCACATGTTTAGGTAAGGTATAAAAAGGGGAGAAAAAATTTGTACCCCAAGGTGTGGCCAACGTCCTATAAGCCAAGCCTCACAACCCTCAGTCCATTGAGACATGTATAGATTAAGAGAGTAGAGGAGATCCCTCTAATCTTGGGAATCTCCAAGCAAGCTCATTGTTCATTGATTTCACTATGAACCATTTTATTTAGAAACCTTAAGACCTTTTGATTGTTACCACTAGTGGGGTGCAGTGTACAACATCATACATGAAGTTACTCCACATGTATCGTCTTAGGGTGAGGAAAAATTCTTTGAGGTAAAAACCTATAAAGGAAGGAGGAAAGTGAGCCCTTGTGCCATTGGAGACCTACCTATCCCCCTTCGAGAGTGGATCCATGTATTTGTGGTATTCTATGGTATTTTATCGATTGAGCCTCTACTAGTGGGACACACCTTTAACTCTAATTAGGTTGTGCTTCTTGAAGTGTCTTATTTGTTCAAACTAGTGATACTATTCATCTTGTCACCTTGAAACATCAACAACTATCTTGTCTACTGTGTGATTTGTTTTTCTTGCCAAATTTGCTCAAAACACTTAGATTAGACAAAATAATTAGAATAACACAAGTGAACCTCAAAAAATCACATCTATTTATGCTATTAATCAATTGATTATCATTTTGTGTAATTCTCTATCAAACAAAAGTAAAAAACCAAGTTTTAGGTTAAAAATTTGCAATTGTTTAACCTTGTGGTGCATTCATTCTAGTCCAACATAATTGCATCTCTTTGTGGTGCAATTGTAGGTTAGATTACACATTTGCTGCTAATCTGGGAATAATTGGGGCATAGGTGGGTGCATCTATTGCACAAAGTAGCATAATTTCCCATGACCTTTAGAAACCTAAATATGTTGAAAAACTGAACTGTCATTTGTTATTGCTTAGAATACCACATTTGAACCAAAGGTTGTCGCAATTGTTCTGTACTGTGGCACACTTTCTAGATATTGAACTTCCATACAATGTACTTTTGAGTCACCCATGGATTCATGCCATGCAAACTATACCATCAAATTTTCACAGGTGTCTAAAGTTCTACCATAATGGAAACAAAGCAACCATTCCAATAGATCTTGATATTTTACCATACTATAGGAACTTGAGGGGATACAGCACTCTTCATGTTCCTAAAAATACCAAAGCATCCTCCTCCAAATCCTATATTGATCAACTCACACTAAGAAATTCACTCAGTCCACAGTTTTTCCCGAAGTCAAGATTTAGGTAAAGGATAAGGGGTGTGTGGAATATGACATGACACAGTCTTTCTATGTTGGTCAACTTCAATCATCACCTAGGTCATATGGGAAACCTATCAAATCACAAGAAGCATCCAACGTCATAATGAAATATAGTCCGGCCACCTTTTCCAAATGGGGCAAACTTGACAAGCAATTTGTAGAAGACAACATATCAAAGTGGATTTACAAAGACAAAGATGATACTGTCATACTCCTTGTTGAAAAATATACTAAGGGATTATAGATAATGGAATACATGTGGTATGATGGTCACAGTGGACTTGGTTCACAAAATCAAGGAATGATGGAGCCTATCTCAATAACTATTATACCACGCTTCCAAGGGCTTGGATTTGGGAGACTATGCCATCAAATATTAAAATCACCCCTACGAAAGTAGACAAAACTCTCAATGGCTAATTCATCTAACAATGACACTTTTAAGGACTCTTTCAAGTTTATCACCAACCTATTCCAAGATCATAACATTTGAACCATATCATATATATCTTTGAAACCTTCACCCTCCGCTGATAACCTTTCAATTGCCTATCCCCAACTCATAGATTAGGACCAATGAGATCCACCTGCATAGACACATTCTAAAATGATGAAGTTATCACCGAGTTCTTGGGACTTTGAGATGGTATACCCCTAGGATATCATAGAGCTATTTTTATCATTGATATTGACATAATGACATACTTTGGGGATGATGCCAAATCTTCTAATCACAAAAATATAAAATTTATATATAGGTCCCTTGGTGAAAACCACCATGCGACACTTTCAGACTATAAAATAGTATAAAAAAAGGATGTATTTGAGGATGAAATCCTTTCTGAGGAACCCAAGGATGGAAGGTTTGACAATCTCCCCATGGATCAAGAGAGATCTCCAATGCTTATAAAAAAATATAAGGAAGCAAACATCAATACCGTAGACAGTGTTAGGATTACAGTCTTTGTAGCTTCGCTATCTAAGAAGGAAAGGGTTAGCCATGGAATTATTATAAAATGGACAAGTGAAATTTGCATGGTCCTATGTGGACATGCCAATATTGGACCCTAATCTAGTGTTACATCATCTAATAGAGATACAAAGGACAAAACTAGTAAAATAGAAGTTATACAAAATGCACCCTCAAATAACTTTGTTAAAGTCATGGTAGAGCTTCAAAGGTTATTAGATCTAGGTTTTATTAGAACAATTGACTATCTCGAGTGGATATAAAACTTGGTACCTGTAGAGAAGGGGGACTTGTCAGTCATGGGACTCTAGGTCATGGGAGATCCCCAAGGAATGGGTTGCCCTAAACTACCTCGGGTTTGCTAGATAGATTGAAAAGGATAAGGTATTGAGGCTAAAAAGGAAGGAAAAACATCTTGTCACTTTCCTTCTACTAAAACCAGATGTTCACAGGGTCAAAATAGTTGACTTCAAAGGTTCGGTCTACTACCTAGACAACTCACTATCTAAGGATAGCAGTGTGAATATTAGACTCTAGTGTGGTGTGCTAATGTCTGAGGGATGTGTTGGCATTCTATATAGATAGAGGTACAAAGAATAAAAAAACACAAGAAGCATATTTAACCATCTGACTATTTAATGTCTTATGATTTTATAGAATGCAAGTAAAGTATAGAAACTACAAGTACAACAAAATAACTACTAGAAACAAGCTATATGAGAAACAACAAAGAGAGTGGGAAATGTACCTTTTTACCCATGAGTTGATTCTTCAAGTAGTTGTGCTCGAAAGCACCTACACACATGGAAACGAGAAATTTTTGGAATGTGCTTGAGGTTTTCCTTAGTTAGATCCCTATTTTTGTGTTCCCACCTCCACAGACAACCGGATAGTCACAAAGTGTAGAAAGCGATGGAGAAAGTAGAAAGGAAATAATATTGCTAAGTAGAGAGCACAAACAACTAGAATTCTACTCAATAAACAAGATGATGCAAATGGAAAAAAAAGAACAATATCACCTTCTCAACTATGAGCACACAAGGCTAATAGCATAAGGAAAAAGCTTGATGATCCTCCAATAGTAGTGGTGTTGCAACAAGAACATGGTGTTGGATCCAAAATGGCAGCCAAGAAGGAATGGTGTAGAAACACCAGAATGAGAGTAGAATGAGCTAGAATGCAAGAGAGAGTGAAGCCAGTGAGTAGAAGTCAAGAGAGAGTGTTGGAATGAGAAAGAAGTGGATTTGAATTAGCAAAGGGAGGTAAAAGGAACAAATTTCATCAGTCAAGGAGGCAAGAGATGTTACACTTCACACCCAATAGGAAACATAATGTTTTTGTTGATTCTAGGAACATGAATCTTGTTAGGACGGATGCACGACGCGTGGACGTTTGTGTGGAACATGGGCATCCCATCAAAAATTCCTCCACTAACACAAAAATACATGGTCAAGTGGATGGAACAAGGTGGCAGTGGAGGATTTTGCATCATCAAATTTATATTTTCTAAGGTAGAGGTGATGAAATGGGGAATTTTCCTAGGGTGCAAATTCACACCACATTTTTCCCCCACTTTAGCAAGCATATGTATCAGTGTGAATGAAAGGTAAAGTGGAAAGATATTGAAGAGAATATACCTTAACCATCGAGGAAGTAGATCTTTGATCTGGCACACCTAGACATGCGGGAGATAGCTCTATAGGTTCTCAGTCCCGCATGGCAACCTTAACATGAAAGAGAGAGAGATAGGACCATAGGTACTAAATCCTACGGAATTGTATGCATAGGTTCTTGATCACGTATAATTTGAATAAAGGATCTATAGGTTCTCGATCCTACAGAAATGGCTCCATGGCTTCTCGGTCCTGCAGGAGTTGAACAAAGGCTCTATAGGTTCTCGATCTTGTAGAAATGGCTCTACAGGTTCTCGGTCCCATAGAAAGACGGAGCTTCAAAAGTTCTCAATCCTACAAAGCTTGATGTGAAAGGCCCTTACAAGTTCTCAATCCTATAAGACAAGTTTGATTGCAAAGGAGCTTTACAAGTGCTTGGTCCTGCAAAGCAACATGTTAAGATGTAGATAAAATATGTTAGGAGAAAAGCCAAATCAGACAGACATATCATAAACCAAGCAATTAAAGGAGAATTTTTTAAAGGGATCCCTTCGGGAACCCTTCAAGACAACAAAGGGCCCATTCAAAGGGAAACTCTGATTTGAAAAGCATGAAATTTTCTGCAAATGGTTTTGTCATCAAGGAATCGTTTTGAAAGATCTCTTCTGTCAAGGAATTAGGTAGAAAGAATGCTCCTTCTCAAAGGAAAGTTTTCAGACTTTTTCATTAGAAAAGGTACTATTTTTTCGAAGGAAAGGTTTCAGATTCTTTCACTACAAACTTGTTTTCGAAAGAAAAATTTCACTAAGGGGTCCTTGTTGAAGAACACATTTTTGAAAAATGAAAAAATTGCAGTAAGGGATTTGTTGGCCACCAAATTTTGTAACAACCCCGTTGTTCTACTCAAAATAATTACCAATGATTTAACTACAAGTGAATAATTCATGATGCCATCCCATAGCAATAAAAAATTTCTTGTAATTTAAAGACTACATGCATATATGAAATAACACATATTTCAAACTGTAGACACGTAAAATATAATGATTGATCCTATACACTTGATCTTATTTACTAACACCGTTTCATCCTAAATCATCTCCTTTACTAACCATTTAATCGAATAACCCTTATTTGATTAAATTCATCATATTTCATCTTTTAGTTAAATAAATCCCCCTATTTGATTAAATCATTATCTCATATTAATTAAATAAATCACTTTATTTAATTAATCCTATAGTCCCTCTTTTAATTAAATAATTCATTTTATTTAATTAGGTTCTAAAGTCATCTCCTTTAAATTAAATAAATTTATCTTTATCTGATTTAAATCTAACACCATCTCCTTTAATTAAATAAATCAAACTTTATTTAATTAAGTCTAAAATCATTATTCCTCTCATTTTGATCTTAATTAATCAAATCATGATTAATGCTAATCCTAATCCATCAAATCCTCTAGCTTTTGCAACTTGCTCATGAAAATCAATTTAATTAATTAATAAATCTTCAATTTTCATTTGAAAAAGGCATCAAAGTGGGAATATTCTCCAAGTTTGAATTCTCATCCCAAAAGTACTTGTCCATCCAACAAGGCATTAAAGGCCTCTTACATGTCCTTTTCTTGAGCCAAGTGGCATTTAATTCATTTCTTCTCTCCCTCCAACTTGTCACTTCTCCAATTTTGAAATTCCACCTAATTGCATTAATGTGCACATTCATCCAAATGTGCTCCACCTTTGTCCACTCACATGTTGACAAGTGGCATTATGCTATTGGTTGGTGTTTGATCCCACATTCATCCATTTTACCTCATCCTCCATCATTCTCTTCTATAAATAAGAGGCTCTCATATTGATTTTGGATCCACCATCTTAGGCATTTTCATCCACAACTTGAGCAAAGTTATTATTTTCATGTTTTGAATCAATCCATTTTCATCCATTTTCATAATTTCATAGCTAGGTTATGGAGAAATTTCATCAAGGAGCATCAAATCTTCACCATTGATCATCAAGCTTGCAAGGAATTGGGAAAGGGCCATTTTCCACATCAAAATGGCACCAATTCCCCCATGGGATTAAGAGTTTGTTTATTTTGAGCAAGATTAGATAGTTTTTATTCATGTTCTTCATTTATTTCTTGTTCTTGATAACTCAAATGAATTTCATGGGGAATGTTGTTTCTAACTTGCATATTGGACTAATGTTGTGTTTGTTCTTTGTGTTTGTGCAGGTATAGGATCACCATTCACACAAACTTTCCATTTTCATTATAATTGAATGTACAATTATTCCAATACATTTAAAATCTCAAGATAACATTTCTTGCATTACAACTTCCATAGACATGGATATAAGAAAACATACATAGCTCCTTGAGTTTCATTAGCATGTAGTAACAAATGGTAAAAGTAACTCGGTAACTACAAAACGAGATGCAACATACTTCCCCCCTTGTGAATCATCGTCCTCGATGATTTTAAACATATAGAGATATATATAATTAAATTAAGGTTCTACCTTAAATTTTCTCATCATGTAAGAATTAAGCATATTCTATTAATAACAAAACATTCTCCCCTCAGAGCATGACCTTTTGCAATCTCGTCCATGTTGGAATTTTCACTGAGGGTCCAAACTAACATATAGGGAGAGCTTGTGTGATTTCATGCATACTTTCCCTTAAAGATCCATACTTCATAATCATATTAACTCCTTTGTACTTCACAAGTACCATAGTGTCCATATCCTATATGACACATATACCTTTGTGACTGGAAAACACATTCTCATTGGCTAATGAATTTTATCCTTAGTGTAACCCAAATAGATAAGGAATGTCAGTGTATTGTACACTACACATGGGTCCCATCCTTTCTTTTGGTGTTTACTCCATCAAACAACTTAGAAGCCGAGATTGTCCATCACTGGCACAACTGTCTACCTTAAGCATAATTATACTGTTTCATAATTTTAAACTTATATCAACAAGTTTTCCTTTATCTTCTTGATCTATTATTCCATTTGACAACCTTTTTTATCTAAGTTTAATCCTATTTCTTAGATTATCTCAGTTTTATACAGATTCAATCCTTCTTACCATATAATGGACGTAACCTCAATGATAGAAGTTTATAAATATTCTACAAATCCACCAAGATTTGGTTTATCCCATTTTCCTAATTGGCTAACATAATTGAATTCCTCATAAGATAATCACGGTTTACACAAAACCTTAACATTTATTGTTTTTTCCCATCTAAGATAACCTTCTCAGGAACATGAAGCAACAACTTTTCACAATATGATGTTTAGGACCACTATTCTTTCAATCAAATTTTCCAATAAAAATTGGTTACCTTGGTGAGTCTATCCACCATAACATTATGTCAGTTCCATCAACATAAAAATATCAAACTATTCTTGCGATCTACCACTTCCCCTCTAGAATTTCATGGGAGTATACAAGCCCTGCCATTGATGACATTCTGTCATCATCTACTAGCATACTGGACAATAACTTGCTACATACCTTGCAGCATTATACTTTATCCCCTTCCAGATTGTAGTGGTTCATCTTCTGACAAAATAATTTTGTCATTCAATTATTCTGAATATGACATCTATTTACCTCATTCATTCTTTCTTCTTCCAAATTTTTTGGGTACATAGGTTCTTTCTTTAGTTCATATTAGTCCATTCCGACTAGGTGAGATATTCCTCCATGGACTGATGCCATATTCGGTTCTCAATTTTTTTTAAAAAAATATTGATGGTGGAGCTAAACTCCTTCCACTTAGGACATCCATATCTTGGATTTATTTTGTCCTTTATTCATTTCTAAGATATATTTTCAGCTCAATCTATTTCTTTCGATGAGCATTTATACTAGTTTGAATAATAATTCTCGTTTGATCATGTTGACTCAATATTATCTTCCAAAAGATATTAGCTATAATTACATACTTAACTATCACGCATGTATGTTCCTTGTTAAGTCAAGGTTAGAAATATATAATTCTTCTGATTCCATAGGCGATATTTTTTCCTTTCATGATTAGTCATACTGCCTTATCCCTTTTCTAAGGCATCAATGATACTAATAGTTGATATTCCAACTCAATTACATATAAAGTTGTGTTGTAAATATTTCTTTCTCATTGGTCATAATCCTTGAACTTTCCACTTCCTTTCACTGGTAGTTTCATTAGCTTATCTTTTATCCTTTCCAACCTTGTTGTGGTTATTGAGGACAAGACGAAGAAGTCAAAAGTTCCTTCAAATTGGAAATACATCAATGTACTTCGTTGTATAGGGTACTTTATGCAAGTTTATCTACTCTCCTTTCCCCCTTAGTGTTTCCATGGTACTTTATACAAGTTTATCTACTCTCCTTCCCCCCTTAGTGTTTCCATGGTTATCTTAATAGTTGAACTCTTAGAGAACATTTTCTCCCCTCAATTAGTCGAATTGGTTTAACATTCCTTGTTGTTGGTTTTTGATAGTTGATTGTCTATGCCTTGATTATACTTTTTTATTTCCAAAATTGGATTCATCATTTCCTTCTATTCTCTCTGATTCAATAGTTAGATCTACCATAACGAGATCTAATGAATATACCACAATTTACAAGATTATCTAGCATTTAATTTTGATTCTCTTTTCCCTGAATACTAATATTCTTTAACCATAGTAGAAGATTATCATTTGTTTGCAAAGCCTCTTTGATCCCTTCTAACAAATGTGTCGTCACTTTAGTGTGTTATTTCCAAGATATTCTTTTGATTTGACACATAGTCTCCTTTCTTACCCATCTTCCTTCTAAATATAAGTTTACTTTTGTTGACAGGTTGGTAAGTTCTATTCACACTTCAACCAAACTATGCTCTTAACTGAGCCTTTGTCAGATTTAATTTGATTCACATTTTAGTTCCTAAATATCAATCATCTTTTCAAGTGATTTTGTCCCAATTCTTGGTAACTTTATTTTCTCATAACTTAGACATTCTAGGGTTGTTTATCTTCTTTCTCCTTTTTAATTGGGATCTCCAAATTGACTTTGCCTATTCTAGTTGGTCGAATCATGTCCAATCTTGATCCTTTGTAGGTTGCTTCTTAACTTGACCAAACTAATCTCTAATCTTCATTCAAAAGTATCAACTTTCTCTCTTGAATCCAATTAACATTGCAAAGATTTTAACCTTGTATCAAATTAGGTTTTCCAAGGGTTTATCCAACCGCATGTTACCTTTCTAGTTGTTTTTTATTCAAAATTTTTTTTGACTTTCTACTTTGCCATAAGTTTCCAATTTATCCTATCAATTAGTGTCCTTCTAATAAAAGCATACTCATAGATTCATAATATCCTTACTCAATCCAAATTCCTTGATTCTTTTAGTAACTACTGGTTGCTATCAATAAGGGGAATTACTTCAATCCACTCTATCCCTTAGAGTCATTTAAAGAATGTCATAGGATGAAGGTACCCATCAATTAACCTCCATAACCCTCCTACTAAACCTAGTTGCCTAATATTTTGCAATCCAAGGTGTATCATATTGAGTTGTTGGTTTAGGAATTTTCAAGGCTGGAAACAATTATTTTCTAGTTCCAATGCAAACAAGTTTTCAGGAATCTAAACTTCCCTTTTTGTTTCCCATTTGTTCTTTTCCTCTTGCCATCTTGGCATAAGAACTTTTCAACTAAACTTCCAATAAGGCTTATGTTTAACTTACGTAATGAGCCCATAGGCTCCAGAGATGAACCCGGTAGCTCTGATACTACATGTAACAACCTTGTTGTTCTACTCAAAAGAGTTACCAATGATTTAACTACAAGTGAATAATTCATGATGTCATCCCATAGCAATAAATTTTTTCTTGTAATTCAAAGTATACAAGCACATATGAAATAACACATATTTCAAACTTTCCATTTGCATTATAATTGAATGTACAGTTATTCCAATACATTTAAAATCTCAAGATAACATTTCTTGCATTACAACTTCCATAGAAATGGATATAAGAAAACATACATAGCTCCTTGATCTTCATTAGCATGTAGTAAAAAATGGTAAAAGTAAATCAGTAACTATGAAATAGGATGTAACAAATTCACCTTATGAAAATTGGAGTATGGTAGCCCCCCCTTAGGATGGTGTGTTCTACACAAAGGATCATGTGGCATCCTAAGGAGAGAAAGGAGAGGAAAAGATGTTGTGGCCTAAGAGACATAGCAATATATAAATGTGGAATGTTGTCATGCACTTGAGGGAAAACACATAAGCACCACAACATCACTAAGTAGATAGAGAGAGACAAACAAAGATAAAGAAAACGAGAGAAAAGTAGAAACGAATAAATCAAAAGATAGGGGGATCTGGGAGTTCAGGGTCAGATCTATTCATATATATATAAATAGGTAACACATGATGTATTAACAAACAATCATCAATCCCCAAAGTTCCTATATTGTGAAGAAGAGCACATGAAGACAAAATGAAAATAAAAAAATGAGTCAACATGGAAGAGTTCCTAAATGCCAACACTTTGCATCGTCCCCAATTGTCGAAAAGAAAATTTACAACATATAGAAGAATGATGATACACATAGAAGAAGTTTACAAAAAAAATTATAGGCTTGTACCCAAGCACCTACAAGGGTAGCAAGGGTCCTCCATGCAGGATAACAAACACATATAAACAAGCACGGGGGGAACACAACACACACATAAATCTAATCTATAGATAAAGAAGAGTTACCACCCTACTCCTCATCAACCAATAGGTCATCCTATTCCTAATCTAGATCATTATATAGGGAGGGAGTATGAGCTTGCAAGGGATGGATAGCAAGGGGAATACCCTTCAACTATCCTACAACAAGGGCCAAGGAAGAAGGCCCCTCGAGGTCTTCTTCACCGAGCTCTTGTGAGGTGAAGGTCGTTGATCTCGCAAAGATCAAGAACAAAGCTGGGACATCATTCACCAAGTTAAACATGCACTTCAATGGAGTTCCATGTGTTAACCAAGTGGGAGAAGAAGGATGTGTTGATAGTGTTTTCTGCAAGCAACAACTCGACCAAAAATGATATTCTATCTCTCTTGAAAGATAATCTTCAACAATAAATTGTTGAAAATCACCCTAAGGTCTCCCCGGTGTCGTCATGACAATGCATAAACAACTCGAGATAATATGTGAAAATGCTGGTAATCACAAGGGGGCCTTACAAATGAACAATGTTGGAAGTGAATTTTCATCAGATGCAACAATATGGTGATGCTTTCAATCCTAAAACTAACCCAGATTCAAAATAAACAGCAAAAGAGATAAGAGTTTAGAGAGATTCTATTCTATTCCAACTCCTAAGATTAACAATGCAAATGATAAAACACTTGAAATGGACCAATCCCAACGAAACCAATCTCTGCTTGACCAAGATTAATCTACAATCTTACAGAAACAGTGCAATCTTCTAAGGTTTTAAAGATTTTCAGATTATGAACATTCACCCAAGACAACCCAATTGCAGTTGAAATGAATAAATCTCCATAACTGAACCAAGCACAATGAATATAAAGGTCCAGGCTAACTTTACAAAGCAACTAACAATCAGCTAGCTGCAAAAAGTATGGACCAAGGATTGCTGCAAACACTTCAAACATTAAATCATGAACATCATTGAATCAGATCTAAATCTAAATCTAATAACCATGAGCAATTTTAAAAATTGAATCATAAGAACCATGCACTTGAGATAAGCCAACACAAAAGAGATCACCAGAAAATCACAATGCTTTCAATTGTATTGAATCACCAAACTCCAACAACAATTCCAATGTTTTGTTACATCACTTGCTCATAAATTGGCTAGCTTCTACCTCTACTCTACTGCTAAATTCGCTCTCTATCAAATCTTCTCCTAATTTCTCACCTCCCCTTACAAATGAGGCACAAACGCCATTTATAGAAAACCCCAAACATGTCGGCCCAATCAGATTTTACAATAATAACTGGCCCCAAAACAGGTCGGCCAGGAGAATTTCAAAATAGGACAAGATTTGCATTAAATGCATGAATATTATCCATGTCCCCACGATCTCCAGCAAGATCAGATTCACGGTTTCTAGAAAGTCCTCCACCGTAGACAGCTTTGGCACGATTCTTAGGCAGGTCTCACTTTGAAAATTTAAACTGAACATTTCCAGATTTCCCTCTTTGGCAAAATCCATATGCAAGTCCCCCTTTTAATATTTGTTTAGTCCTGAAAAACATATATCATCATTAATAGCCCACATGTTCAAATTAAATTTGAATAAAATTTTGACCTTTTCTAAAAAACTTTCCATTTTCAGAATTTTTCCATTTTGGAAAATTATCTCAAGAATTTTCTAAGAAATTTTCATTTCGGATCATTTTTTAAAAATTTCCATTTTTGGAAAAAAAAAATCATTTTCAAAAATTTCCATTTCGAAACCGACAAGGGGAAAATCTGGGAAAATCTAGGTCGCATTCAGACCAGAATCTGGAAAAACCACCGACAGGATTCTACCTATAAGGCAAAAATTTCAACAATAGATCATCAAAACAAACCAAGAATGCGTGAAACATCGTGTAATATATCAAATTAAGCATGGGGTGTTGAGCATTTATCATCAAATTCATCAATTTAATCCAGTATTTCAATTTGCACAAAGCCTGGCAGAAAATCCGAAAAAATCCGGGTGGACCGGATTTCCGCGGATGGCATAAAATTCTGGACTTTGGCACACCAAAATCAAGAAATTCGAAAAATCCGCTGGGCGAAAATCCCTGATGTGAAAAACCCGATTTTTGCCTCGATCCGAATTTTCATGGAAATCGGAAAATCCGATGGAGCCGAAAATCCCGGATTGGACTAAAACCCGATTTTTGCACGAGCGGACTTTGGAGCGAATCCCGAAAATCGCATCGAAAATCCCGGATTAGTGAAAACCCGATTTTGCTCATAACTTAGTTTTTCAAAGTGCAACCTGGGGAACTCACTTGGGCAAGCAAGATGAACATCTAAGGACCTCCAAAGGCAACCAAATCAATAAAATTAAGAGGCCAAAAGACACCAAAAGCCAGAGCAAAAAGAGGGTCCCTACTTTCAGTGGGGCGTGTGTGCAAAACTGCACAACATGATGCACTAGAGATCCAACAACCTCATCAAGAGGGGTAGTGACAAACTTAGGGGATGTAGGGGTCACCTCTGCCATAAGGATGGCACAAGCCAAAATAGGATTAGATCCTAAAGAAGGTGAGACCTTCTTCTAACCACCATTTTAGGTGAGTTCATCCTTCATCTTACACTTCAATGGAGGATGTTGGATCCACATGGAAGAAGTTGAGGTGGAGGAGGGAGAAGATAGAGCCACTACATACACCATCATTGTTTTTAGCATGTATATGGGTTGAGAAAAAGGAGGGATGTCTGGAAGGGACATCAAGAGAGGAGGCTCTATGAAAGGAGTGATGAACACCTGCACCTTTTTGGGGTGAGGATCATTAGAATCTATCAAGGGAGCTGGAAGTAGAATGGAGGTGATTGGAACTAAGGCAGGAATGAAAAAAAGAAGAGAAACAACATGAGATGCAAAAATAGGAGGTACTAGCTGCCCCTCTATCTTCTACATGGTAGCTTGTTCTGTGTACAACGTGTTTCTCTTGTGCTTGCGCTCATGCACAAGCCAATTATGTAAACTCTTGGAACTAGAAGTCACAACCTGAGAAGAGGTGGGAGGTTCCTCTTCTGCCATAGAAGTATCCTCCACAACTTTTGCAGATGGAAGGAAAACCTCTTGGATAGGGGTAAGAGTAGGGAGCACAAGGGTGAAAACAATAATAGGTGGAGAAGTAGACACGAGTGCCTTGGTAGTGGATCTCTTCCCATTCATTTCTAGAGGGGTGGGAGGAATAATGGTAGGAGGCCACAGAGGCCAAGACATAGGGGCCACTCAATGAGGACCCTTCCCCTTGTCGTAAATAACAGGTCTAGGAATTGTGGGCAAGACAAGAAGTTCAAACACTTGACACTTAACTTTTCACCAAGTAAGCACCATTGGGCTCCCCATGTGAGGCATGGGAGCAAGAGTCGAGGATGTCATAGCGGGGCAAGAAGCAGAAGAAGATGGATCAAAAGACACAAAATAGGAAGTCCCATGGTTGCAAGCAAGCTTCCCCTTCCTCTTTTGTTGGTAGGAGGAGGTAGCTTGTTGTTGCACAATCATAGAGTCTTTTACTAAGATAGCATAGGGAGATACTAGATAGATCACTTTTCATGTTGTGCCCCCAGTCTTATACTTGACATAAGCATGATATAACAAATTTGTCCTTGAAGGGAGAGGTCCGACTAGAGCGGGCCAAAAGTGGTCTAACGAGAAGCCCCCATGTGACACCAATGGTTTGTAACTGGTGTCGTGCACAGAGCCCTCATGAGAGAGCTTGAGACATTTGTGAATCACTAAACAGACACCATTCATTGAAACCAACCACAAAATTCCCAATTTCACCCTAAATAGGTTTGACTTTAGAATTTTGACAAAATGAGATATCCACGGTCTTGGGTCCTACCAAGACCGAAAGAGTAATAGAACCAATAGATGGACTGAGTGTGACACCTGCACTAAACCCACTGACAACTACAACTATCAAATTACTACACAATTTTTTAAGGTAGAAACATTGCACTAAGATAAGTATGTACATACATTACATGAAAAGCAATTATACATTTACAAAATAATCTACATCCTTTGGGGTACATGGGATGACATTATGAAACCTAGATTCTTACCAAAATGATAGCGAATGAAATCCAAGATTACATGAAAATAACATACAACCATCCATGATCAAAAGAGATGAAAACATATACATCATTTATTACATTTCAATTCATAGTTCAATATTACAAATTGTGGAGCATATTTCCATAGATACAACACATCATGGATATAATAGTACATTAAATAATGCTTCCCTTAAATCAACGGGAAGAATATATCAAGTACAAGAATAGAACACCAAGGAAGAATAAGGTACAAAGCATAGAATAGTCTCCAACCAAGTGAACCTCTGGAAACTTTGCATCCACTTCCGCATCACGAACACAACCTGGGAACCCAATGGGGTGCATAACACGTTCCACCCAACCACATGGACCCTAAGGCCCACCCCCCATGCTAGGAGATGACAAGAAAAACCCACAACCAAATCATTCAGGTGAACAATGACAAACAAGACTCCACGACAAGAGCAACAACAAACAAAAGATTACATCCACTTCCAGAGGTCCAAGCACAACAAGAGGGGAACAACAACATACAAAGTTGCTAAAGGGTGGAGTGTCATCACATATGTTCGACATGGGTTACCCAATGCAGATCTTCATAGGTTACTAGCCCCCTACCTAGTTAAACCCTAACAACCTCAACCGATCCCTGACCCCCATTCTCACCCATGCAGGATCAACATGCCTTTCAAGAGGACAAGGCAATTGATCTTTTCCATTCCAGGCCTTCCCACTCATTCCAAGCCTAAACAAGCACTTGGGCCATGAGTGAGGCTACATTATCTGAATTAATGTGAGAAACTACCCAAACCCCCTAATTAATTATTAGGTTATCACTGATTAAAGAAACTCTCAATGAGTTACCCATACGCCACTTTGTGCACTAGACCCCATGCCACTTTGTACATCAGACCCCATTGAAAGCCACTCCCCCTACTAACAAAAAATCTCAAATTCATAGATTGGGTAAGCCCACTTACACAAATAATCAAAGCCAAATAAGTAAATACACCAAGAGAGGCATGTACTATCTCACACTAGTACTTTAAAGTAAATGACTTCCCAGTGCAAGACTAAACCCACAAAAAAAAATACAATCCAAGTATAAAGATCAACCATTACCCAAAATGACAAAGTCATGTAACCACCCACTTTTAGGTGAATAAAAATAACACCCATGAAAACACTCAAGGCTTGATATGGGTTACCCAATGTGGATCCTCCTAGGTTGCCAGCCCCCATCTAGGGTTACCCAGGCAACCTCACCAGATCCCTGACCCCCATACCAACTTATGCAAGTCAAAACCATACTCCCCTCAAACCTCTAGAAGACTCTCAAATTGCTAACAAAATGGTTTCCCATCAAATTGGCTACAATCCCATGATCTCAAAAGACTAAAATACAATCCACAATTTACAAATCAACAGTGCAGAAGAACGAGGGTTAACATCATAGCGAGACCTTCAAACTCAACAAAACTGACATAATCCCCTCAGTACAAAACCAAACTCAAGATCAAATCCTCTCAATTCCCATTAGGCACAAATGGGATCCCACTTACAACCATAACCAAAATCAACATATATTCCAAAAATTTATACAATTCCCAATAAACAATATAGCATTCAATCAAGCAACCCTTACATCACGAACATGATTACTCTGTAAAACAAAATCATTTCCACATTGAACAACAATCAAATCAATTCATTCATGAGAGAACATTATAATACCATTTCTAAAATTCATTACCTAAACCCTAACTTTTCTTACTATACCATTCACATAATGATACTCGAATGTACATTATAACTATTAATCTAATTTTCTAATTCTTTTACCTACTCAATTGATTAACTAACCTAAACACCAATATTCTAATATAATAACTTTAATATATATAAATATATATACATATATAATATTTTAAAAAATAAAATAGCAACACAAGGATTGAAAGTATACAAGTATTCCATTTACATAATCAATTCAACCATGAAGTCCACATGAATTAACAATTCATCCATAAATGATTATAAAAGAAAATCAACATTACAAGGATAGTCTAATTCCATCAAACAGTACATTACAAACACAAGTACTCCTTAACTATAACAGTTAAATGCTAAATTTACCAAGAGATTTACAATTTGATAAATAGCCACTTGTAAATAAACTCAACAAGCAATAGTCACTCAATTAATACTCCTATTCATTTATTCAATAATCTTTTTGTTGATCTAAGTATTAACAAATCACTTATTTATTAGCTTATAAAAAGTGATGTCTAAAACTATGCTCTTATAGATTACTACTTTATGATTCTTTATGAATATTAAATAGGTAATGGGTTAATTCTAGTTAAACTTTTCTTTAATAATTAAGTTAGACTATTGATAACCAAACATTATTAATTTGTGTAATTGAAGGTAAATAAATATCTCTTAATTATTAAATAAAGTATTAAATGAATACCTAATAGTTCACTTGTGAATAAGATATTTAAATTCAATTATAAATTAAACAATTGTTACTCTATAATACAAAAGGGTTAACGAGTAGGACAATGATTTAATTAAATACTAACTATACTATTTACTCACAAAATAATCAACATTTAAATACTCAATTTCCTAAATTGAATCCTTATCATTATTATCTTTTCCATCAAATTTTCCTTCTCTAACTAACATTTAAAGCTTCCTTCACTTATTTATTTAGTCTCAGCTCCATTTATAACTCCCAAATATTAACATAATTGCTTAAATATTAGTATCATACCAACACATGTATTTATATACATCCATATGAATTCCATTTATTTACCCTTTCAGAAATACTCTTTTAAATTCCAAAATAAATAAGGAGAACTATTTTTCTCTCAAATATCTCCTAGAGAATCATTTAAAGAAAGCATTATAGGAATGCTTATCTTTTAACTATGTTATCCCTTACAAAATTTTAAGAGAGCTTATTCTTTAGAAGAAAGAAATCATACTACCTATTTAACTATCTTCCAAATTAAATAACCTTT
Source organism: Sequoia sempervirens (assembly GCA_007258455.2). Taxonomy (NCBI): domain Eukaryota; kingdom Viridiplantae; phylum Streptophyta; class Pinopsida; order Cupressales; family Cupressaceae; genus Sequoia; species Sequoia sempervirens. The sequence goes on along the minus strand of VDFB02147077.1, from coordinate 4,422 downwards.
TCCTCCCATTTAACCTTTCCATTTAGTTAAATTAATCACAAGGCATAAAATTATTCTACTTCTATACAAAGATACATAAACATATATATATATATATATATATATAGAAGAGCATATGCTATAATTGTAAGGCTGTCTGCAAAACTATATATTTCAACTTCAATGGACTATATCCTTATCTATGTCCATTTAAACATATCAGAATGAAATGCAATGATTGCAGAATGTGCATAAAATGGATTTTTGCAAGGAAGCTCTCAAATCTTTAAATTAATGAAGCACTCTATAACACATCCTAACACTGTAAGCTTTGTTGTGTTCTAGGTGTGTGCAGTCAGGAGGTTTGGTGGATGAATGGTTGACCTTCATGCCTGTAATGCCTATCTTGAAGACAACCCAAAACTTATTACTAAATGTCAGTCTAAAACTGTAGCGCCCAAGGATCATACATGAATATAGGCTGAGAATTTCCATCATTTAAAATAGAGACAATGTTCTTATGGAGATTAATGATGATGCTAAAAGAAACAATCTGAAAAAAAAAGCTTGCACTATAATACAGCGCCTAGGCAGACTTGTATACAAAATGTGGTGCCTAGACAAGGCCTGTGAACTGTTTCACAGAATTCCCAAAGAAATTTGATCTCATGGAATGCAATGATTGCAGAATATGCACAACACGAACTTGATAGAGATGCCCTCAAAGAGTTGTGGTTGCATGGAATTTCCATGAGCGCAGGCTATATTCGAAATGGGTTTGTTAAAAAGGTTTTAGAGACTTTTAAGCCAATGCAATCGAAGGACGTAGTTCATACCTGTTGTGCTAATTTACTTGCCTCTGCTTTGCATGTAGCCCCCTTGCTATGTCATTCCTTCCTCCTCTCTTCCCCTCTCCATCCTCTGCTTTTCCTTTTTAACCGTCCCTTTTCTTCTTCATGTAGAGTAGGAAAAAAAAATGGAAGTTTGTCGACAGGTGTTCATGCTCATTTAATTACAATCTCCCTGGAATGCAAGATGAGGATGCAGAGACAAGGCACCAGGACTTGAAGCAAGGTGGAGGGCACAAGCAAGGACAGGTGTAAATCTTTGGATGTTTTTATAAGTTTAATTTATTATGTCAATTTTATATATATATATATATTTATTCTTATCATTTATTTAATTGATTACTAAGTAATCAAAAAAATAGTAGCATATTTATCTTTTATTAACCTTTTATTCATTTCTAAGAAATAGATTTTATGTAGGGAATTTTCAAGAATTAAATAAAACTATTTTCTTTTACATTTGTAAATTTATTTTAAAACTTAATCATATGTATATATATATATACTTCAATTTTTTCTAAAGGACCCTTATAAACTTTTGATATATTGAATATATGAGTTTCTCAAATTTAAAAAGACACCCTTTATAATTATTTTCTAATAAAATAGTGTCTTTAATAAATAAATAATATAACCTATTAAATCATTATCCCTCTAAAAATCTCTTAATAATTTAATAATTTAATTAACAACATTCGATCAATAAACTAACTAATTTAATAATAAAACATTTACTCTTGACATAACAATTTAATTTAATTAGATAATTGAACAAGACCACTTAAAGTGTTAAGTTCACCAAATAATCCAATGGCACAATTATCAACGAAATCACAAATAACACTTACACAAAAATCCAGAAAGACCAATTTAGAGGGGCGCTACACCTAGAGTCCATCGTGTGTGTGTAATGGCCTTGATTATTTGTATTCCTCCCTATGCAAAAATTATATAAGTAGAGTTTCTTTCGTTATAACATTCACTCAACTCACAGGGTCAACTAAGACATCAGTGACAATGTTTCCATTGATACAAGTGGGAATGTACAAGGGAGAAGGCTCTTTATTGATAGGTAAATCCTACGAGGTAAAGGTTATGTTTGGTGATCTTCTCACAGGATGAGTGGGAGGAATACATGTGAACGATACCATATTAACTTATTATGATGGAACAAACTCAATAGAAGTAGAAGGTTGAGAGATTGGACAGTGACCTATCTGAATTCCACTCCTAAATATCAAATATCCCTTCTAACTACGTAGCTAGGGGTTGTAGATTGTGTTGCAAGGTCATACACCCTATAACATGTAAATCTACAACACCCTTAGGACACAAGAGGAGGTTATTCGATACCAAGAAATAAAACATAAATAGTTCACGTCAAGTTCATAAAAATGTAGAGAAGGGGGACTCATCACCCTTGGGACTCCAGGTCATGGGAAAGCCCCAAGGAATGGGCTTCCCTAAACTACCTCGGGTTTGCTAGATATATTGAAAAGGACAAGGTATTGAGGTTGAAAAGGAAGGAAAAATAGCTTGTTGCTTTCCTTTTGCTAAAACCAGATGTTCACAAGGTCGAAAGAGATGACTTCAAAGGTTTGGTCTGCTGCACAGACAACTCACTGTTTGAGGATGGCAGCGTGGATCTTGGACTCTAGCGTGGTGTGTTGGTGTCTTAGGGATGCGTTAGCAACCTGTACAAACATAGGTCTAGAGAACATACAAAAACATAAGAAGCCTATTTAACTATCTGACTATTTAATGTCTTATGATTTTATAGAATGTAGGAAAAGTATAGAAACTACAAGTACAACAAAAGAAATACTAGAAATAAGCTTATATGAGAAATGACAAAGAGAGTGGGAAAATGTACCTGTTTACCCATGAGTTGATTCTTCAAGTAGATCCACTCGAAAGAACCTACACACATGGAAATGAGAAAAATGTTGGGTTGTGTTCAAGGTCTATCTCATTTAGACCTCTGTTTTGGTGTTCCCACCTCCACAAATAGCCAGATAGCCACAAAATGTAGAAAGCAATGGAGAAATTAGAAAGGAAATAGTATTGCTAAGTAGAGAGCACAAACAACTAGAATGCTACTTAAAAAACAAGATGATGCAAATGGACAACAAAAAACAATATGACCTTCTCAACTATGAGTACACAAGGATAATAGTGGAAGGAAGAATCTTAATGATCCTCCAATAGTAGTGGTGTTGCAACAAGAACGTGGTGTTGGAGCCAAAATGAAGAGCTTGCAGCCAAGAAGGAGTGGTGTAGAAGCAAGAGAATGAGAGTAGAATGAGCTAGAATGCAAGAGAGAGTGAAGGAATGATAAAGAAGTGGATTTGAATTATCAAAGGGAGGTAAAAGGATTGAATTTCATTAGTCAAGGAGGTAGGAGATGTTACACTTTGCACCCAATAGGAAACATAATGTTTCTGCTAATTCCAGGGGTAGGAATCCTGTCAGGACGGAAATGCGTCCTTGTCAAATATTCCTCCACCGACACAAAAAAGACACAACCAAGTGGATGGAGCATGGTGGCAGTGAAGAATTTTGCATCATAGAATTTATATTTTTTAAGGTAGGGGTGACAAAATGGTGAATTTTCCTAAGGTGCAAATTCGCTTCATTACAATACCTATCACTAAACCCATTGGGGGAATTAAAATATGCATGAATTAGAGAGATCTAAACAAGGCATGTCCTAAAGATGACTCTATGTTACCTAATATAGATATGATTGTGTACTTGATAGTGGGGTATGGGATGCTATCTTTAATGGATGGATTCTCTGGATATAATTAGATTTGTATTGCTCTTGAAGATTAACAAAAAATAACATTCACTTGTCCATGGGAGACCTTTTGTTGGAATGTCATGCCCTCAACCTCAAAAATGTTAGAGCTACCTACCAAAAGGCTATAACCACTATCTTTCATGACATGATGCATATCTTAATGGATGATTATGTTGATGATCTCCTAGAAAAATTACTCACAAGAGAAGGGCATCTAGATACACTTGCCAAGATTTTGATACACTAGAAAAGATGTACAACCTTCGACTGAATCCTAAAAAGCATTTCTTTAGGGTTACATCAGGAAAACTACTGGGGTATATTATATCTAGAACATGCATCGAGGTGGACCCAACAAAATTCAAAGCTATAATCAACATGCCTCCTCCTACCAATCTCAAACAACTATGAATCCTACAAGGAAAGCTTCAGTCTATTCACCGATTCATTTATCATCTAGAATACAAGTGTCATGCCTTTATGCACCTTTTGCATAAGGATGTTATCTTTAAGTGGGATGCAAATTGTCAAAAGGAATTCCAACAACTGAAAGATTATCTTTGATTTCCTTCAATTTTAATGCCGCCAATTCAAAGAAAGCATTTTTTATTGTATATATCTATCACATTAGCAGCATTGGGTGCTCTCCTCACACAACATGATGATTGGGTAAAGAAAGGGCAGTATTATTGGATGTTGTGGTTGTGTTTCTGATATGTGGTTGTCATTGATGCCAACACTATTAGCATGATGTATTGAAGGTTGTATATGTCGAGGATATTGAGAAAATTG